>VZTH01004129.1:2704-16563 GCA_013397815.1 Aleadryas rufinucha
TTGGTGTGGACACTGCGTTGGTGTGGACGCTGCGTTGGTGTGGACACTGCGTTGGTGTGGACACTGCGTTGGTGTGGACACCGTGGTTGTCGTTCGTTGTTTGTCCTTATGGGGCTTTTCCCCAACCCCACGGGTTAGTGCTGCCCTTGTGGAGTGAGCTGCTCTTGCTGTGACTGTGGTGTTTGTATCAGCCACACCCTGAGAGTCTCGTGGTGGCTCCCCTGGTTTGTTTCCTCCTCTGAGGAACCACGCACCCTTCTCCCCAGTGTCTCACAGTCAGGAGATGTTCTCTGTGCTGTGGTGGCTCTGCTGCCTCTGTCGTGTGTTGGGCTGGGGCAGGAGCAGGGACTGGCTGACCCTGTGCAGGGAGTTTAATCCTTTTCTGTACATTCCACGGTCTGGTTTGATGTTATCACCCTGTTGAGTGTGAGGAAAAGGATTTTTTTGGTGTGGGTCCCTCCTGTGTGTGTCCATGGGGGACATGATGCCTTTTCCTTGCCAGTGTGAATTACTTTGACCCATTCAGGACATTTCTGACCAGTTCTGGGTCTGGTCTCTGGATGAGCAGGTCTGGACAAGCCCTGCCTGGTCCAGACAGCCATCTCAACCTTAGAGAAAGAAATATCATGATGCTTTATTTTTGTCCTCTCCAGTTCAGGCTCCTGCCTCCCTCCAGCACGTAGCTGGGCTGTCAAGTGGGGTCCATGCTGAGCACGAGGCCTTTCACATCCTAATATTTGACCCCAGGGCTTTTTGGACAAGCTGCATTTGTTTGAAAGCTCTCTGTCAGCTCTAGCTTTTGGTCTGATTGCTCCCCTAAGAGCGCTGTACTTAATTAGGCTGGAATTGCTGTTGCACAATCAGCCAACCATAACGATGTCTTTAACCAAATCAGAGAGGTTTGCTGGGGCACAGGTCCAGAGCTGCCTCCTCTGCCTGCTGCTGCAGAACAGGCTGACCTAGAAACAGCCAGGGACCACGTTACAAAACTGCCTTTCTGAACTTCTCCCATGGCAAATGACGAATGCACAGCTGCCTGGACCTGCCTCTTGCCTTCTGAAGGGAATTCTTTTTCTTTTTGATGCCCACTGCCTGGTAATTATTTAAAAGGTCAGGAGGCAAGGCTATATTTGCACTGAACGCTGCTGGCCGTTCATGGCTGGACTGGCTTTTCTCCTCTGTGCATTTATGGACCACAAAGCAGAAACCCCTCTTTGCTGTGCTCTGGTTTAACCAGAGAGGTGCAAAATCGTAAAGAAAAAATGCTTCCTGGCTGGCAGGAAGGATGCAGGTGCCAGAGGTTAGCTCCAGGCGTGCATCCCAGAGGCCTGCCCCGAACGGCTTTGTGATCCCAGCCCCGTCCCTGTGAGCGTGGCTGACGTCCCCACAGCCTGTGCTGAGCTCTCGTTCTTCCTTGCAGAGCATCCACCTGTCCTTTTTGCGCACTGTCCCACCTTACTCTCACCAGGCCAACGTCTGGTTTGAGATGATGAGAGTCTTCAACTGGAACCACGTCATTCTGATAGTCAGCGACGACCACGAGGGTCGTGCTGCACAAAAGAAGCTGGAGACCCTCCTGGAGGAGAAAGAGTCCAAGGTCAGTTCCTGAACATTGTCTTGTAGTTTTGTTTAAGCAACAACAACAAAACTAGAAGTCTTGGGCTGTTGTATGTATGTAGATTTCTGTATGTAAAACACCTTTTCTTTCCATTGTAACATGGCTAACATGCTTAAAGCATCAACAGTGTCTGACTAGTACCTGACAGAACTTTGTACTTTATTCATTTCACTTGCTTTGCCATGGTCAAAATCTCCTACATGTAAATCGACTTCAAAATGAAGGGAAGGATAACCTGGAGCTCTGCAAATGCCTCGCCCAAGATTCCCACCCAAGGAGAGGACCAGTCGCTCAGCTTAGGGAAGCACCTGCCCCATTGCAGCCACCCTGGGGCCAGGCAGACCCAGCAGTGCCAAACCCACCCCGAAAAGCAGCCTCTGAATTGGCTCTCGGGGGCTCAGCTTAGTGCTTAGGAGGGGCAGGGCAGCCCAGGGCTGTAATGACCCTCCCGTAGAGCTGTCGGCCCGTTCCCATCTCCATCGAAGCCCATGCCAAACGCTGCTTTCCTGACACCCCATGCTGTCACACAGGGCGGGTGTCCCCAGGGGGTGCCTGGCACCTGCTCTCAGGGCCAGCAGGAGCAGGGAGGGAGGCAGGGCAGGGCCCCGAGGTGCAGGAGGACCGAGCACGGACCCGCGGCGCGGAGGGGAAGGACTCAACAAGTGCTCCAGACAAGCAGAGAAGGAGCACACAGGAAGCTGTTTGGCTGCAACCTGGAAAGCAAGGAACCACCTCCTGCCCTACAGGGTGAAGTCCCAGCACAGCCTCTCTCCTGGGGCAGGGTGAGGTGCCCTTTGCTTGGGCAGAGCCTGAGTCCATCCAAGTCTCCAGCAGCACCAGGGCAGGCACCCATTCAGGGCTGTTCCCTCCTGGCTCACAGGCAGGGACCCCAACCTGCTCTTTCCAGCCCCACCTGCAGCTGCTGGACTTTGGCAGTCTCTCAGCTGTTGAGGAGATGTGGCCATAGATGTTTCTTGTGCTTGGAGTTGGTGGCTGAGCTGAGAGACCGGACCCTGTGACTGCTCTTGGTCACCTCCCTGGAGGATCAGCAGGCCCAGGGGTGCAGGCTGGTGCAAGCCACACTGACCAACAGACTTTGGCAGTGATTTCCAAGAAGTTTCATCCTCGCTGCATCCCAGGCTGTCGTGAGGCACTGATGTTCCACCAGCTACAGAGGGATCCTCCTGCCTCCAAAGGCAGTTTCCCACTGGGTGACAGCAGGACAGTGTTTTTCTCCACAGCCTCTTCCCAGCACAATGCCCTTCACACAGGGACAGCCATTGGCAGCCTCTCATCCCTTCTCTTGCATCTTTTGATTTCCACTTTCTGTTTTCCTGCAGTTCATCCCGTTTTGCTGTTCCCTCTCATGCCTCCACTCCCTTTTGCTCCATGTGGTTCTCCCAGGCACAGGGTGCATTTCTTCTTCACCCCATGGGGAAGCCTTTGAGATCTGGAGCTTGAAAGACGGGAAGGAAGGGTCTGTCCTCAGACCTTCCCCATGTTTGCGCTGCCTCTGCCATGTCTTGGTGTCTCCTGGCAGCCACTGGGCTGCTGCAGATGCTCTGATCTCCCCAGCCTGGGGCACGTGCTCTGTCCCAGTCCCCTTGTCCTCTCTTTGGGGTGTGCCACTGCATCTTGTTTCTTTTTCCTTGGAGAAAAGCTCGGACAGACCGGTCTGACTGGTCTTGCAGGTGGTGGGTACCCACTGGGGCTTTCCTGTCTTCCTGCATCCCTTCTCTCCAATCCCTCTCCTGATCACTGATGTGCTGGCTCTTTTCATGCCATACAGTTGTACCACGGGCCCCTCCCAGCCTCTCCAAGGGCAGCCTGGGCCCTGGGGAGGGAGCAGGCAGGAGACCTGATCTCAACCTCTTCAAGGCTTGGATCACAGTCCCTGAGGATATGGAGGACCTGCTCTGGGTCAGAGACTCACCTGCCCATCTGAGCTCTTGGTTTGGGGCATGGCTTTGCCCCCAGGGTCTGTGCCAGCCCCATGTGCCATCCAGGCACCCCTGCGTGGGTCTGCACCTCCAGCAGCACCCTGAGCCCACCGTTCAGGCCGTGCTGGCCAGCCCTGGAGTGCCCCATGTGCTGGCCTTGTCCTGGGGCTGGCTGCAGCAACTCTCAGCCTGGAGCTGCTGTTCCACCCAGCACTGCTCTGCTCGTCCATGGGGCAGGCCCTCAGTGCTGAAACCAGAGCTTCTCCAGGTCAGGGCTGGGAGGTGCCTGCTGTGCTGGCTGCCTTTCACATGGAAGTGGCAAATTTTGAGTGAATGCAGGAGAACGTGGTGGAAAGGGAACCTCTGATTTGTCGGTCCCTGTGTGAAATGTGAAGAACAGAGAAGGGCTGCAGGACCACGTGGAAAAATGGGAAAAAGAGGAGACACTGCTAGTCTAGTTCTGGAAATAGGGCTAGTGACAGGGAAAGGTGATCAGGTGCCAGCCTTGTTGCATCTCTGCTGACCAGCCCGGGCCGAGGTGCCAGCACATCCCAGCAATTTCTGGTTGCAGGCTGCAGCATGGATGACCAGGTTTTTGGCTACAGTGACAGTGCCTGGGGAGAAGTGACCGGTGTGCCCTCACTGGAGACCGTTCCTGCTGTCCTGCTGCGTCTCTGGTCTCCTTGGGGCAGTCCTCACTCCAGGGCTCACTGCAGACCCAGCAGAAGTCACTGCAAAGCCACTGCAGAAATCCTCGCTGTGGGAGTCATCAGAAATGAAGGCAGACCTGGGCTCCAAGCAGATTTTGCCTCTTCAGATACTTTTCCTTGCCAGGACCCAATTTCTTTGAGCAATGAAAAACCTGTTGGGCTGCGTCCAAGGGGAAGAAAGGAAAGTTCATACGGCTGCGTGGAGAGGAGACCTGGCAAAATGTCCTGCCAAAGACTGGCCTGAATGCTCAGGAGAAGGCAACCTAATCAGTGTGGAAGGCAAGATGAAGAGAAACCTGTCTGAGGAACAACCTGGGAACGTGGACCCCTGCACGCCAGGGGTGCCAAGGGTCGGGTTCCTGGCAGGGATCCATTGCCAAAGGTTCTGGAAAAACGCAGATGAGAGTAGAGCTGTGTCCCACACCCCGTGTACACAGGTCAGGGACACCCAGCTGGGGTGGGGTTGAGGAGAAGATGTCAGACTATGTCTCTCCAGAAGCTGCCAAGCCCTCTCCTGAAGGCACCGTCAGGTTGCTGTCATTGGCCTGGCTGCAGGAGCTGCTCCCAGGGGCTCTGTGCAGGGTCAGGGCTCTGCACCAGAGGAAACCTCCAGCACTGGGGGCCCTGCCCCGGGCTCCTCTGCAGCCAAGCAGCACACATTGAGGCAGCAGAGCAGGGGAGGAGCAGGATCTCTGCTCCAGTCCGTTCTCTCCAGGGTCAGTGCCCGCCCTGAGCCCCACTGGGACGCTCCAGTCAGCAGCATGGAGACCACCAAGAAGCGAGCCCCACTAGCCACGCTAAGGGCCAGGTTAGGGGCACCCTGGTCTCAGGTAGCTGCACCTGCCAGGGCCACCCATGTGCTGTGGAGCCGTGAGGTGCCCTGGGCCCTCCCCAGGGACCAGGTAAAAGCTGCAATGTCATCCCATGTTCACCATTGCTCCATATCGCCACGCTTTGAGCCAGCATGGGACGTAGAGAACTTTATCTTTCTCTTTTGGATGTCAACAGAGCTCAAAAAGCTGCTCCCTCCTTTCAGGGGGTGAGAGGTTCAGCTGAGACACCTCACTTTGTGTGAACTCTCTGAGGGTGGACAGGATTGTGATGCTGATAGTGACGCTAGTAATGCTAATACTCTTAACTGTAACAGTTTGCCTTTATCCAGCACTTTCCGTACACAACATTTTGTCCTTTACTTCCACAGTAATCCCATGGAAACCCCACCACTTAGGCCCTTAGATTGTTTCTGAGCTTAAGATTAAAAATTCCTTGCCTGAAGAATTCCCCAGTCCCGCAAGGGAAAATGCAACTGCATCGCACCAGCTGTGACACTCAGGCTTTGCTCTCAGATTGCTCCGTGACGCTCCCGTGAGAGCTGAGGCACAATCTCTCCTGATAGTGGTTTTTGCGAGCTCCAGCGTTATAGAGACCCTTTAGCAAACAGTGGAGGAGGAGGTGGATGTTGGATTGCTTTACTACACGTCATTTTCAACTGTTTATAATATTCTTCTGTGTCTACATATTTTCTCTGTGCACATTATTCATCAGAGTAAAAAAAGGAACTATGAAAACCTCGACCAACTTTCCTATGACAACAAGCGAGGACCCAAGGTATATATGCATGGAAATGCACGCCGCCCACCAACCTAACTAGCAAATGAAAAATAGCCACAGCCAACAGAAAAATAAAAAAAAAAAAAAGAAAAAAAGAAAAAAAAGAAAAAGAAAAGAAAGAAAAAAAAAATCCATGACTATGTTTCTTGGTAGCACGTTTTTATGTTGAGATAGCTTGGTTTGGACTTGAGAATGGAAACTTAGCCAGCTGACCCTGGAAGGATTTCTTTTTGAAACATGCATGTGAACCAGTAATTAACTTGCAAGTTTTTTTTTTTTTTTTTTTTGAAAAGTTGAACCAACCCCCTTTCCTCCCCAAAGGAAACGGTTCCTTGGTGTAAGTTGCTCACTTTGATTCCCAAAGGTTAACCCTGTGCAATATGTTTTTTTCATTTCCCATGTTTTTGAAAAACAACACTCGTTTGAGTTTTCAATTGCATTTCAAAGCCTTTTTCTCTTTCCTGTACAATGCACGCCTCTTTTTGGGTCTTGATTGACTTCAGTTTGCATGCACAGTGCAAAAAAAAAAGAAATTAAAAAAATGAAACAACCAAAAAGCCAAAACCTTAAAAGAGAAAGGAAGGAAGGAAAGAAAGAAAAGAAAGAAAGGAAAGAAAAGAAAAAAATAACTATAACCAACCTTATTTAGCAGACTTTTGTGCAGTTTAATGAATTCTCTTGACCCTTTTCTAGATAGCATGGCTCTCACCACCAGTCCCGGGGCTCCCTCACTAACCAGCTTTGCTTACACTGATCACAGGCTGAGAAAGTGCTTCAGTTTGACCCTGGAACCAAAAATGTGACATCGCTGCTGCTGGAGGCGAAGGAGCTGGAGGCCAGGGTGATCATCCTCTCTGCCAGGTGAGGCCGTGCTGTCCCTTCCCCTCCCCGCTCCGCTCTCCTCTCTCCCAATGCTGCCCAGCGCTGGAGTCAGCGTAGATTTGGGGTTTGACATCCTTCCAAGGAGCCTGAGAGAAGCCCCACTCGCAGCCCGCAGTCCCGGGCGGGTGGAGGGTGCTGAGCCGTGCTGGACGTGCTGCCGGCCAGGCAGTGACCATCCCGAGCGTGGCCGGCGTGTCCGGCCGTCCTGCAGGAGCAGCCGCGGCCACTGACGGTGTGCCCCGGCCCAGCTGTGAAGGAGGGGAGCCTCAGGGCCCCGTGCCTGCAGCACAACGTGCGGATGTGCGGGTGCTCAGCAGCGCTGGGAGCCGTGGGATCAGCTGAAGCCGAGGGGAAGGTTGCCATTCCATCAAGGATTTAACCATTGCCCAGGAGAACCAGCAACCACAGGCGCCTTGGGGTTGTGTCTTCACATCCCTTGGGATGTGGAAACGGGGCCGCCGGGCAGCTGGAGCCACATTGCCGTTCTGTTCGTGTCATTGCAGCGAGGATGACGCGGCCACGGTGTACAGATCTGCGGCCATGCTCAACATGACGGGCTCCGGCTACGTGTGGCTGGTGGGAGAGCGGGAGATCTCGGGCAATGCCCTGCGCTACGCCCCGGACGGTAGGCACCTCCCCAGCTCCCTCCCGCTGCAGCCAGGCTCGGAAGAGCTGATGGAGCCGGGATGAGCGGCCCCTGCCCTCCCCGGGCCCCCCCCGGGGGCTGGGGGAACGTGGTGCCAGGGTGGTCCCGAACGGAGGGTCCCACACTCTGCCCTCCGCTCCCTTTGCCAGCACGGGGACTCAGCCTCGGTCACGCTGCCGCGCCCCAAATCCGCGTTGCTGGGGCTCTGCAAGCCGCCTGTCACCTGGGGGAAGGCTTGGGCCGTGGGGATGGAGCTCAGGGTGTCCGCGGCACACGGAGCTGTCCCCCGGCCGGACGGAGCCAGCCCAGCCCCTCTGCCCCTGCCTGCTCCTGCCTGAAGCTCGGGCAACTCCCCTCTGCATCCGAGGGTCCTCAGCCCGCAGCAGTGCGCCCGCTGTCCCCAAGCGCTGGGCATGGCTGGGCAGGGGCGATCCCGGGAATGCTGACCTGCCTCCCCTCTGCCCGCGGCAGGAGTCATCGGTCTGCAGCTCATCAACGGCAAGAACGAGTCTGCCCACATCAGTGACGCTGTCGCCGTGGTGGCCCAGGCCGTGCACGACTTGTTTGAGAAGGAGAATATCACAGACCCACCGCGGGGCTGCGTGGGCAACACCAACATCTGGAAGACGGGACCCCTTTTTAAGAGGTATCGGGGAAAGGGTCCTGCTGGAGGGAGCACAGGACCTGCTGGGGGAGAGCTGGAAAAGGTGGGAGCATGTGGAAAAGGTGCAGGAGGACATGGAGGCTTTGTTCAGGGTGTCTGTCACTAAAGCTTTGGGGCATGTGGCACAGGGCTGCCTGGGCTCTCCTGCATGATTTGGATCTGAGGGCTACATCTCTCCCAGAAAACTCTCCCAGACACGGGCTCAGGCAATGGCACTCCGTTTTTCCAGGCTGTTTAGGCATCATCCTGGTGCCTGGCACCAATTCAGTCCATGTCGACCCACGCTACCCTGGGCAATGCTTAGACAGCTGGGATGTGTGGGCAGGGAATGACTCTAGGAGGAAGAGATTGTGGACCATGGTCTCCTCCAGTCTGGATCTTAATTCCGTGGGTGGAAGTGGGAGAGAGGGGGGTTTCTGCCAAATCAATGAAGGGGGACATTTCTGTCCCATTTTATCTTGGTGCTGCGGACACATGTCCTGCTGAACATTCCAAGGGCTGTGGCGTGGGTCCAGTGCTGCCAGCAGGGCTTGGTGGCAGATGTCCATGCATGGGACAGGCTGCCCTCGGCTGTGGCGAGCCCTGGTGCTGTGGATGCAGAGGCTGGGGTGTCACAGATGGGAACATGTGCCTGTGGGGTCCTGCTGCTAGGGCAGGGGGGTCAGCAGCTCCTGCATGCGCTTCCAGACCCCAATCCCTGCTTCCCTGTGGGTGCTGGACCACAGGGGCTGGGCCTTGGTACAGCAACCACTCCCTGCAGTCCTGGGTTCTGCTGAGCATGAGACCTGTAAAGCCTGGAGATTGTTTTAGAGGCGTTTCTGGCATCCCCTGCAGTGAGCCCTTGGCATGAGCGAGTCAAAGCTGCTCTTCACAAGTGGCTCAGGCAATCCTTGTGTGTCTCCACTGTCGTCTTTCCAGGGTTTGGGGGCTGGTTCTCCCCCGGGTGGTGTTTGTGTGTGCCTGGGGCACTACCCAGGCTGGGAAGGGCAGGTGGCAGGCACAGCACCAGAAGCTGCAGCATGGACACACCTCCCAAGGGACACCTAGAGCAAAGTGTCCTTGGGTGCTGTGGGACAGATCATTCCAGATGGGAATGGGACTGATCCGGTGGAAAACAAGGGGCAGTGACAGCAGATATGGTAGTGAATGTTTGGGAAACTGATGCCATCCACCAGGAGGGGATGACCACAGGTCTGTGAACAGACCATGGGTAGCCCTGGCTGGACTTCTGCAGGGCAGTGAGCTTGTGGCAGGTAACCGAGAAGGAGCATTTGCCTTTCTGGTGCCTTGGGAGGTGTCTCTATGGCCACAGCAGGTTTTCTAGGTTGTCCCCACCATGTTTCTCTTCGTAGGGTGTTGATGTCCTCCAAGTACTCAGAGGGTGTCACCGGGCGGGTGGAGTTCAACGAGGATGGGGACAGGAAATTTGCCAACTACAGCATCATGAACCTGCAGAATCGGAAGCTGGTCCAGGTCGGGATTTACAACGGCAGCAATGTACGTACAGGCCTGGACGGGGCAGGAGGGGCTGGGCACTGCGGTGTCCACCTTGGCCTCACGTCCATCTGCTCCCTCCGGGGTCCATCGCAGGTCCTGACCAACGACAGGAAGATCATCTGGCCAGGGGGGGAGACCGAGAAACCTCAAGGCTACCAGATGTCGACCAAGCTGAAGGTGAGAGCAGATGGCACTAGGGGCAGGGCTCCTCAGCCCTCTGCATCCCGGGCAGTGACTTTATCTGCCCCCGCCTCCACGGCTGTTCTGCAGCTGGCAGCAGCACTGGCAAGGCCAGGAGAGGATAGAGGAGAGAAACGGAGAAGGCAATGGAGGGTGTTCAGAGCACAGCTTTCGGCTGGAGTCAATCTAGATAGGGTGGCAGGCGTCCTTGGGTTTGGAAAGAGACAGGTGGGAAGTGGACATGAGAGAAAACAGCACGGAAAGGGTGGAGGGACAAGGTGCTCACCATTTCTGGAGAGGGCACACGGCTCGTGTGGGGAGGGCAGCCCAGCTCCCAGCACGGGAGTGCAGCTCTGGAGGGAAGCAGAGACAAGAGGGTGTTTGTGCTTCGCCTCTCAGATTGTGACCATCCACCAAGAGCCCTTTGTGTATGTGAAGCCCACTCAGGCAGATGGGACGTGCAGGGAGGAATTCACCATCAATGGAGATCCTGTCAAAAAGGTCTTCTGCACTGGACCCAATGAGACCATCCCAGGTAACTGAGGCTGGTGGGGACACCCCCAGCAAAAAGGGGTCCCAGGGAGGGTGCTCATTCATACAGGAGGTGCAGAGGACGAGGCACAGAGAGGTGACAGCACAGCTGGGCCCCAGACACCCCCCATCAGCTCAGCCTCACAGCAGTGCTGTGCAGGAACTGGGCACTGGGATCCAGGGGGTTGAGCCCAACAGATTCTTTCCCACTGTCTCTCTTCTGGATGGGCTCCAGGGCTGCTTTGAGGGATTGCATCCCAGGTTTCTGTCTGCTGACTTGTTCCAGTTCTCTCTGCCTTGATCTCCAGCAGCAGCAAGGACCCCGAGGCACATTAGCACTGCACTGCCACAGCACCAGTTTCAAACTGTTACAGAAGCCTGTGTCAGGAGCAGGAGTGAGCACCTGCTGCAGGGTGGGAGCTGCTCAGCAGTGCCAGGCTTGCCCAAATCCACCTGAAGGGTATCCCCTTGGCTCGTCACACCTTCCTGTGCACAGCATCCCCCCAGAGTTGTGCCCAGGGCTGTGTTCAGCCTGCTGGGCTCTTGTCAGGGCTCCTCCAGCACATGCACCGAGCCCTCTCCATGCCCTGCAGTGGGTGGGTAGCACCCCCTCTCTGCCCACCCCACTGGGACACAGCAGAGGGACCCCTTTGTCCCCAGCCTGCCACACCCACAGGGGATGGAGGCAGTGAGAGAGGGTGGTCAGGCAGATGGCCCTAAAGGACAACGTGGTTACATTCCACATGGAGCAGAGCCATGGGGTGGCTGCTCTCGCTGGGGACAGGCATGGATCCTGTGTGGGGTCCCTGGCCAAGGGCTGCCCCCGCTCATCCCCGTTCTGTCCCTCCCCAGGCCGTCCCACCGTGGCACTGTGCTGCTACGGCTTCTGCATCGACCTGCTCATCCGCCTGGCAGGGGTGATGAACTTCACCTATGAGGTTCACCTGGTGGCTGATGGTAAATTTGGTACCCAAGAGCGGGTGAGTTTGGGCAGCCTGTGATCTTTCTTTGCCTGTATCACGTGTAGAAACACCCCCAGGGCCCTTCTGTGGAGCAGGGTGGGGTGGAAGGGCAGTGCAGGGTTCCTGACACGTGGCTGGTGGGGGATGTGTGTCAGGGCAGGGCTCTGACCCTGTCTGGGCTTCCTGGCAGGTGAACAACAGCAACAAGAAGGAGTGGAACGGGATGATGGGGGAGCTGCTGAGCGGCCAGGCAGACATGATTGTGGCTCCCCTCACCATCAACAACGAGCGGGCTCAGTACATCGAGTTCTCCAAGCCCTTCAAGTACCAGGGCCTCACCATCCTGGTGAAGAAGGTATGGTCTGGCTGGGATGTTCTGCAGAACACGGGAGGTGCCCCCATTGCCCAGATCGCAGCGTGCCCAGTTCCCCCAGCACAGCCTCTGCCAATCCCAGGCTCCAGACTGCTGGTTCCAATGCTGGGTCTCACCCTGACCCCTCCTGTGCAGCCGAGCAGCAGGAGCTCAGGGCAGGGCAGGCCCCTGTGGGTCCCTCCAGGCGGGCAGGGTGCAGGTGTGGTGGGTGCCAGCGCTGTTCCCCTCTCTCCTGTGTGCAGGAAATCCCTCGCAGCACCCTGGACTCGTTCATGCAGCCCTTCCAGAGCACGCTCTGGCTGCTGGTGGGGCTGTCCGTGCACGTGGTGGCAGTGATGTTGTACCTCTTAGACCGATTCAGGTGAGTGCACTTTGGGCCACCCCAGGTCTGGAGGGGATGGGGAGATGTCCCCTGGGTCCCTTGCTCAGGCACAGCCCTGCAGCCCTTTGGGGGCTCTCACAGGGACTTAACGCCCTTCTCTGCCCCACCAGCCCTGGGCTGAGGCTCCTGGCCCCTCTGGCTGCCTAAGCTAAGGGATATGGATATGTGGGGTGCCCAGCCCCTGGGGATGTGGGAACACACCTGTCAGGCCAGCTGCTGTACAGATACCTGGCCAAGGGGACTGTCAGCCTCTGGGCTCTGAGAGAATTTCCTCTCAGCCTCCCTTGGCCCTGTGGCAGCTCCTCTGAGGGCAAGAGAAGCTGTCCCTGCCTCAGCCCTGTGCCCAGAGGCTTTGATGGCTGATCTGCAAGGAGCCCTCTGTGCTGCAGTGGGAGAGGCTTGAGCTGGCCAGGGCCAGATGATCTTTCTGGTCTGGGGAGAGTGTGATGGGACTGGGACCAGTGTGAGCCAGACAGGGCTGGCAGATCAGCACAGGGGATGTGCCAGGCAGTGGGACAGAACAGGGAAGAGCTGCTTGGGACACAGGCACAGTCTGTAGTGACACGGCTTCACCAGGACACGTAGGGCACAGTGGGGAGCCCTGGGAACCAGGGTGAGGGGAATGAGAAGTGTTCTTGGTCTTGTTTTCCAGCCCATTTGGCCGGTTCAAAGTAAACAGCGAGGAGGAGGAGGAAGATGCCCTGACTCTCTCCTCAGCCATGTGGTTCTCCTGGGGAGTCCTGCTGAACTCTGGCATTGGAGAAGGTGAGTCCCAGTCACAGCTCTGTCCTGCAGCCCTGGCCCTGGGCTGGGCAGGCTCAGGGGGAAGCCCCTGCCCTCCTCCACAGCCTCCCCATCTCACATGGTCCCTTGGGACCTCATTCCCTGAGCCCTCCGTGGAGCAGGCCGGCAGGAGGTTTGGTGATGCTGAGGGTGGCACATTTGTGGCAGCTGTCACGTTTGTGTCCTGCCACCCCCAGTACCGCTGATGGGGCACGGGGAGGCTTGGGCGGGATCCCCTGCCCGGGGTCACGCACCCTCTCAGGTGGGACACAGCGTACCCTGAGAGGAGCTGGGCTTCTCTTGGCCGGGGCAGTGCGGAAGCTCCCGGCACAGCTGCTGGCAGAGCAGGTCCGTGGTGCCCATCCGCAGCTGCCGTCGGGCTCATGAGCGCTGCCGTGGCTGTGGTGGGCAAGCCGAGCCCTCGCCGCGCCGCTCTGATCTCTCCTCTCCCCCTGCAGGTGCTCCCCGGAGTTTCTCTGCCCGTATCCTCGGCATGGTGTGGGCTGGCTTTGCTATGATCATCGTGGCTTCCTACACTGCCAACCTGGCAGCCTTCCTGGTGTTAGACCGGCCCGAGGAGAGGATCACAGGCATTAACGACCCCCGAGTAATGACCCCTCACTTGCTTTCCCCTTCCCTGGGGCACAGAACGTGGCTTGTGGTTCCCTGATTTCCCACGGCTCTGATCTGTGCCGGGGGGCCAGACCCGGGTAGCTCTGCCCTGGGTGGGAAGGAACAGACACAGGCAGGGATCAGCAGGGAAACAACCTGTCCAGAAATAGCCCGTGTGCAGTGAAGCTGCCTGCCAGTTCCTGGAGAGCCTCCTCCAACCAACGAGGAAACGATTCATTATGGATGAGTTATAACTAATGAAATTGTCCCTGCGGTGCAGTCAATACTCTCCACATGCCTCAAATCCATTTCCTGCTCTGGCAAGGACACGGCCACAGCTCATCAGCCCAGGCACGCAGGAATGTGCCCTGCAGCAGCGCTGACCCACAGCGTCCCACGCCCTGCTGTGTGCCCTGCCAGCCCCACGGCAGCCACAGGCCTCCTGCACCCTCAGTGCCACCCTGTCCC
>VZTH01004142.1:10420-31370 GCA_013397815.1 Aleadryas rufinucha
AAAAATAGGATCCTGGGGAGGCCTCTCACTCAGCAGCCCGTCATCACCCTAAAGCAGGTGCTAAGGGACCCTCACTCCCTGTCCCCCATAGAGGGAGGGGGTCAGGGCCCTGGTGATGGGGGTCTCGTGTCCCAGGACACCGACGTTGATCCCCAGGTCCATCCCCTCTGCCTGAGCCAGACGGGGACCCTGCGGTGCTGGGCCAGACCGTGCTGGCAGGGCACGGGGGATGGATGGTGCTGAACGTATTTCCTGGGTAAAAATAGACCTTTGGTGCTCAGAGCCAGCTGTCACCTGCTCCACCGACCAGCAGACACATTCCCTGAAGTTTCTCAGGATGCTTTCTCTCCTCTGCCCTCACTGGGTAGTTCCATTTGCTGTCCCTGGGTCTGCGTCCCGTTGTCCCGTGACACATCCCTAGGGTGGTCACTGGTGCTTCGGGGCTGCAGCTCACAGAGAAGGCCACTGGTTTATATCAGTCCAGGTGACAGCTGGGGCACCACCAGACCTGTAGGATCATGAACTGTGATGAAACTCCAGAACAGCCTTCTGTGTGTTGTTTTCCCACATCTCTTTGATTTCCTCCCCCAGCTCCCTCCCATAATGGATTCGCTCCTCAAACTAACCAGCCCTCACAGTCGACTGCCACAAAAGGGCAGGAAATATTGTCTTTCCTGTTGCTGCTGTTAATTGGATTTTCTTTTAAATGCTGCTAACCTGATTTATTTATGGAGGGGGAGAAAAGTGTAATAATGAGTCTGTTTTTAGACGTGTTCAGTTAAACTTTTCTTTACACAACCACAGACTCACAGACTGGTTTGGGCTGGAGGGGACCTCAAAGCCTATCTTGTTCCACCCCCGCCATGGGCAGCGACACCTTCCACTATCCCAGGTTTCTCCAAGCCCCGTCCAACCTCGCCTTGGACACATCCAGGGATGGGGCAGCCACAGCTTCTCTGGGCAAAATATATTTATATTCTAGATTATCAAATGACTCCCCATCCTGGTTCTTCTTCTTTCCTCAAAAAGGGCACCTTTAGGAAAGACTGTTTAGGGGTAGATTGTGTCTGACAAAAATATGTGGCCTGCAAATTATCTTCCATGTGGTTACAGTGATTTGAGCCCAATGGTTAGAGTCTGATTGTGACTTTCAGATTGGACCAACCCACTGGGACATGTAATGCCACTGGAACACCAAGTTCTCTTTCACTGGGAAGTCTGGGATAACTGAATGGATTTTCCTGTTCATATTCCTTTCAGACCGTGTTTGTTGGGAAGAACAAGCCGCAGAAAGATCCCTTGAGCTCCTTCCGCTGGCAGGGCTTCAAGCTGGAGGAATATCTCATCGGCCAACCTATCGGGAAGGGCTGCAGTGCTGCTGTGTACGAAGCAGCCATTCCCTTCTGTCCCAATCCTCGGGATCATGTGGAGAGCAGCCGTGTCCCAGCCGTGCAGCAGGACCGTGGCTCAGCTTCCCAGGGGGCTGAAGAGGAGCCTGTAGTGGAACACCAACCGAAAGGGGCTTTTCCCTTAGCTATCAAAATGATGTGGAACATTTCGGTAAGGAATCGGTGCTGAATCCCCCTGTCTGTTGCTGGGGAATTCTGGCTGGAATGTTTAATACTGAAGTGTTGAAAGCGCTAATTATGGAGTGCAGGATGAGTGTGTCACAACAAAGCTGTTGGTAGTTGACACTGGAGACGTCGAGTGTTAGTGAAGAGTCCCAGAGCGAGGTAATTAGCATTCATCATCCTTTGGAATCAGCACTGAGAACTGCTGCTGCTGGAGCTGTTGGGTATGGAGGTGATGTTTTGGGAAGAAAAGGTTTTCTGAGGCTGGCTCTCATGGAAAGGTCTAAGAATTGGAAGGCCACTGCTGCCAGTGATTTAGGAATTGGTGTCCTGTCAGTGTCAGGACAGAGGTGGGTTTTCTTCCTGAAGAGTCAGTGGTCTCAGGGTGGGCAGTAACCTGCCTGCTGGGTCCCCTTGCTGTGAGGTAACTGTCCAAGATCTGCTCCAATGTTTCCCAGCCCAGGTAACTGGTGATCCAGTCCCTCAGTGTGGCTCTTCCATGTTTAAAAAAATCCATGTGGCTTTCCCCATTGATGTGACAAGTGAATATTTCAAGAGAATCTTCCAAAATGCCAACAGCTGGAATCCCTTGGGCTCCTTGGTTTAGCTGTGGGCTTTTCCACTTGGGTTTGGAAGTTGAAAGTGAGTGTTAAGGTGTAGTTTGGATTGCTGACAGTTAAGGATGCATTTGAAGTGACAAATAGTTTTCTTTCTGCAAATAAAGGCCTTGCCACCTCCTGTGGTGAACTCTCTAAGTAGTTAATTGCCTTCCTTGATTTTCAAGGGAGGGAAGTCCTAGAATCTAGTCTCAGTCAATCCAGCTCCAGAGGCAGTGCCAGCAGCAGGATTATCTGCTTTCAGCTTGTGTTGGGGCCGGGTGATTTCATAGCTGAAACCAACGTGGGGTGTGATTGTTGTTGCAGGCTGGTTCCTCGAGTGAAGCCATCCTCGATGCCATGGGCCGAGAGCTCGTCCCAGCCACAGGTGTTGCCTTATCCG
Source organism: Aleadryas rufinucha (assembly GCA_013397815.1). NCBI lineage: Eukaryota > Metazoa > Chordata > Aves > Passeriformes > Aleadryas > Aleadryas rufinucha. The sequence continues at coordinate 12,991 of VZTH01004142.1, forward strand.
GGGAATATGGAGCTGTCTCTGGGCGCAGGTATGGACACTATGGAGGTGGCGAGGTGCTAATTTCATCCCTTGATTCATTCTGCAGCAATCTGCATTATTAAGAAGGTGGACAGAGCTTTCTAGAATAGCTGCTGAAATCAGAGAAACCTGGGGATTGTTAAGTTTGTTGGCATGCAGGGAATTGCATTGCTAGACTGTGTGGTCCAGAGAGGGTTGGAAGGGTGCACCAATAATTTGGGAGCATTTGGGGTCCTAGCAGGGTCTGGTGGGTGGCGGTGGCTGTGGCTGTGTCTTAACTTTCCTGTGTGTGGAACGTGTTGGCATTTGCTGAGGTAAAGGCTGGAGGAGCCATTGCTCAAACACCATGTAAGTTTGCATTGTGATGCTTTTTAATTGCACCCCTGCAATTGTGAGTGTATTAAACATCAAATGATTTCACTGTAGTACAGTTTGACTGTGAAGTTTGAGAACTGGTTTGGTGTAAAATGGGTGCTGGACAGGGAGATTGAAACTGTTTTAGTGCAGGAAAACTGGTGAGAAGGAAAATGGAAATGACTCAGTTCCCACTCTTTCACCTGAGTGGGAAGTGAGCAAACATCATGAAGGCGGAAAATCGCATGGAAACTTTTAAATTACCTCAAGTTAGCTATCTTTTTATTCAGAAATGCATCTTTTTGTTCCATTTGAAACAATCGAGTCCACAGCCCAGATTGTCTGATTTAAATTTCAAATCCATCCTGGCTGCCAATACAAATGAATAATGAATGCTGTGCCCTATGTGGCTGGCTGGGAATGCAAGAGAGCAGCCAAAGGGATATTTGACATTCAGGGGATGAGAGATCTGTGTTGCAGACAGATAGGTAACCTGCTTTTCAGGGTAGTGAGAGCTTTATGCCTGTGCCATAAAATAGAGGGTCTAAATTGATACTCCCAGTGTGAAGTTGACCTTTATTATATGTCTAACAAAGTAATTGCATTTGGGTGTTATTCTCTAGAGCTGCTGTAGCTCTTTTTGAATGGAGAAGCAGCCTGTGCATGGCTCTGCCTTTGTCAGCAGCCTGGAAGGGTTAGTGGGGCTTGAGTAAAATGAAAAGCAGCATGTTGTGTGAGGGTTTTTGTAGTGCAGGTGAAGCACCTTATTTCCTGTTTGGCCATTGTGAATAGGGAAATCCAGTTACAGCAGAGTCCCTGTGAGGCCTTGGTTGGCTCAGTTTGCGCTGGGAAGCACCAGGGTGGATTCTGAGCTCTGGAGAAGGTGCTGGGAGATGCCCGTTGCTGTGGTGGATCCGCACGGGCTGCGGGTTCTCTGCATCCACCTGGGAAACGCTGGGCTGAGATGCTGGTTGGGAAATGGGCCATGAAACTGCTGCCCATGTTCTTCCTCAGTGAATGGATTCCAGGATGTGTCTGACTATTTGCTTAACGTGCAGTCCTGTAATCCACCCTGTACAGCTTTAATCTCCCTCTGATGAGGCTTCCAGGGCAGAACAAACTTGTTTGCTCACTGCTGGGAAACCCTTTGGTGTGGAGGATGGGCCATAATAAAGAAAAGTAATTCCAGCAATAACAGCAATGTGTCTGTGATCCATCAGAACTGACTGAGGGGTTGATGCAATCTGTGGTGTTTCTCTTCTGCGCAGAAAACCTGTCCTTGGGAGGAAGAAGCTGCAGCCTCATCCGAATATAATCCAGGTGATCCGAGCGTTCACATCCTCTGTCCCTTTGCTGCCCGGAGCCTTTGCTGACTATCCTGATGTCCTTCCATTGAGCCTGAACCCCAGAGGGATCGGTCACAGCCGCACGCTCTTCTTGGTGATGAAGAAGTAGGTGGAGAGAAGCTGGTCAATGTGACTTGGGTACTCTGTCCCTGCAAAGCTTGGGCCTGGGCTGCTGCCAAAGAGCAGAGTATGCTCTTGGAAACGCCTCCCAGGACCTGTTCCAAGTCCTTGAGGTTCTAACTGTGCTTCCACAATGAAGACAAACTGTTCTTTTTAATAATTACCCCAAATTAAAGTGAGAAATGTGGAGTTTGTCCCCATTTGTCTGCCCTTCTGAGCCTGAACTTCACCCCTAGTCTGAGCACGCTGTTAGAGATGGAGTAGAAACAGTAATGAGGTGAGCCAACACTGAGGTTGAACTGCCAGTGATAAGCCTGCAGGATGCTAATTCCCATTTTTTTTCTTTGTTCTGCCTAGTTACCCCTGCACGCTGCGCCAGTATCTGCAGGAGAACGCTCCGGATGTTCGCCTCTCCACAGTGATGATTCTACAGCTCTTAGAAGGCGTGGACCATCTTGTTCGACATGGAATAGCACACAGAGACCTCAAGTCTGACAACATCCTGGTTGAATTTGATTCTGGTACGTAGGTCCCTGAGGATAAATGCCAGTAAATTCACAGAAGTGATTTGGTCACGTAGGTGTTCGGGGAAGTCCCACCCAGCTGTGTGTTTGGAGAAAGAAGCATCAAACCTTTTGAATAATCTCAGGTTTAGTTTTTAGCTTAGTGTTTGCTGTCACTGCAGCAAGTCTGTGCCTGAGGTTTTGGATCATTAACATGGACATAGTGTATTGCTGAGGTGATGGATTACATGAGCACAGCCAGCATTGACCAGAGCATCTGGGAATACATTTGGGATGCTGCAGGAGCCTTGGCTGCAAGAGCCTCAGGCTCTTGGCTCCTCTTCTCCTCCCAAGCCAAAGAGCACAGGGAGCCTCTTAAAATCCCACCCTGTGGCCAGATTAATAGTGCTGCACCCTGGGCTGATGAAACATGGGCTGGGAGGGAAGGGAACCGACGCAGCATTTTCATTGGCATATTCTCCTGTCAGCCTCTAATGGAGATTTTAATTACCTGAGCTGTTTTTTGGTGTGATTGAGATTCAAATGGGCAAGAAGCCATAGCAGGCAGGCAGGTCTGTGTAATTAGGAGTGGAAGAATTTGGTTGAAGAGTATCAGGGAGAGAGACAGAGAGAGCACTGGAATTCACCTGCCTTCCCAGAGACAGGCCCAAAGGGCAGACGATATGGAGGATTCTCTGTTCTCCGGGGCTCAGGAGATAGAATCATAAAGTCATGGAATGGCCTGAGGTGGAAGGGACCTTAAAGCTCTTCTCGTTCCAACCCCTTGCCGTGGGCAGGGACACCTCCCACTAGACCAGGTTACTCCATTGAACATCTTTACCCACAGTCTTGATGAGGGGATCGGATGCCCCTTCAGTCAGTTTGCAGAGAACACCAAGCTGGATGTTGGTGTGATGTGGTGTTTGGTGCAGCCAGGTCCTCCCAAACTGAACCCTAACTGTGGGAACCCTGTGTTGTTCACAGCTGGCTGCCCCTGGCTGGTCATCACTGACTTTGGCTGCTGTTTGGCAGATGAAAACATTGGCCTGAGGCTGCCCTTCACCAGCTCCTACGTGGATCGGGGTGGCAATGGCTGCCTTATGGCACCCGAGGTAAATCCCTCTGTAGCAGTGCTTTGTGGTGCTGGTTTTTTGCTTGTCCTGCTGTCGGGACTAGAAGTTTTGGTGGCATAGAAGGTTTGTGTCTTACCTTGAGTTAGGCTTGGTGAACATCTGTGCTGAGCTGTGTCGAATAAACACCTTGAGCTCTAACAGGTGAAACATAATCAGTTGGTGTTGAGAGGCAGAGTCAGCCTTTCCCCCCCAAATTTACTCTTTAGTCTTTATTCAGGCCCCTTTCCATGTAACTAGTAAGAATTTATGCAGCAGCCCTTGTGTTGCAACAGCGGCTTTTGGCTGAGGTTCAAGGCAGTTGTGAAATGAATATTTACAGTTCCTTTTTATTTCTCTAATGATAAGCCTAATAAAAGCCAAGACACCCTTAACTGTCTGCTGGACCTGGAGCACCTTGCCATGGTGTTGGTTGTTCATCTGCAGGTCTCCTGTCTCCATAATTCCAGCAGGAGATAGCCCTTGGGACTCTGGGAATGCTGGTCAGGGGCAATGGCTAAAGCCTCGGTGCAATGTTCAAGCTCCTCCCAGCATCCCAGTGGGCTGAGCAGTGCCAGAGGCTTAGAGCATGCCAATAGGGAATATTTACACCACAGATTCAGATGCAACCCACCTTTGGTTTCATTCTCTTTAAGCTTATTACAGGGAAAATGCTGATTTGAGCATTAAAAATCAAATTTAAGCACAGAGGCCGTGCTCGAGCTGTTTATTTGAGTAGCCCCCTCTCTGTGGCAGGTGATTACAGCATCACCTGGTCCAGGCACGGTGATCAACTACAGTAAAGCCGATGCTTGGGCTGTCGGAGCGATCGCCTACGAAATCCTGGGCCTGGCCAATCCTTTCTATGGCCATGGGGACTCGACTCTGGAAAGCAGAAGTTACCGGGAGGACCAGCTGCCAAGCCTGCCCAACCATGTGCCCCTCGAGGTGAAGCAGGTGATAAAGATGCTGCTTCAGAGAGATCCCAGCAAGGTAAGAAGCTGTTGCCCTCAAGATAACCTCTTTGGGAGTATCTCTGGTGGATCGTTTTGTGGTGGAGGGCTGCGGGTGCAGGAGTTAGTCCCGATCTCACTGCAGGATCAAAGGACAACATCAAGATCAAAGCCAAAAAAGTCTTTGCTGAGTGGTGCTGAATCATTTCAGGGATTTCAGGAGATGTTTGTGTCGGGACTGGACTTCACATTGGAGAGTTACACACAACGTTATATATGTACAGTACTCGTCTCAAAGAGCTTTCTAATTCACGGGGTGGTACCTCAGGGGAGGCCCAGGGAGTTTTCACTGTGCTGGTAATGTGGCTGAGTGCAGCAGGATCAGCTAATCTCCCCTCCCCTTCCTCTTGCAGAGGTTGTCTGCGAGAGTTGCTGCGAACGTGCTGCACCTGAGCCTCTGGGGTGACAGTGTTGTAGCATCCAGGACCCTGAAACCCGACCAGATGATCGCCTGGCTGCTCTGCCAGTCTGCAGCCACCCTGCTCACCAACAGGCTGGCAGAGAAGAGCCAGGTAGAAACCAAAATGAAGATGTGCTTCTTGGCAAACCTTGAGTTTGAAGACCTCTGGGCAGCAATATTCCTGTTGCTGGCCTGGAGAAGCCACTCTGGGTGAAGGAACCACCTGGAACACGAGCATCCCACATAAATGGCACTTTCTAAAGGCGCATAGGAACCTGTCCTTTCTGTCTGTCTGGAGTCCTTTAGTAGTGCTTTAGGGAACAAGCTGCAGGCCTGTATTCAGGAGCTTGAGTTTCTCTCTAGCAAGTGTTAACCACGCTGCTTTTCTGCCCCTGCTAGAGGAGATGCCCTTGCTTCCTTACCCTCTTGGGGGGGAGGGTGTGTGGACCTTGCAGGTGTCCAGAGGTACATGGTTGGTTTTGCTCCCATTTGGGAGTTAATTGACTTGTAAGTTGTGTGTTGAGTGAAGCAGGTTCCTTTCAGAGGGGTGGCTGGGAGGAGGCACTGTCTGGCTGCACTTTATAGGGAAACATCACAATTTAAACAACACACCGAAATCCAAGCTGACAAAGGGACCTGCAGTCTCTGTTCTTGGAGTAACTGGGGTGGTCTGAAACTCGTATTCCTCTGAGCTGTGAAATGACAGCCTGAGAACTTCCTGATGAGGTGCTGCCTGGTAACGAGAGCGTCAGCAGCACTAAAAACCTCGCAGCTGTATGCAGGATAGTGGAAGCACATCATCCTCAAATCCCGCTTATCTTTGTTCTTAACTGTTGTAGCTCTGTGGTGGTGGCTGCCCCGGGGTCCAAGGCTGAGTCAGACCCTCCAGTTAGGGATAATGCTCCAAACAAAGTGAGGCTGGGCAGCAGCCCCTGCTTAAAGAGCTTAGTGTTATGCTCTGCTCTTTTACCTGCGTTTCCTTCAATGAAATAATATCCTTTGGTGGGGAGGACGGGAGACATCCATCTTTAAATAACAGCAGCCATGTTGATGAGACATCATTTGATTTCATGGCTATAATTGTGTTTAGAGGAACATGGGGAGAAAGTTATTTATGCTTGTTGCACAATAAATTGAAGATTAAGCTCTGTGACTGTGTGGGTTCTCTCAATCCAATTTGGGCTGTGGAGCGTTGGTTCCGGGGTGTCTTAAATGCGAATTCAGCTCTTTCCAGTGCTCACTGGAACAAGGTGTTTTACTCCAAGTGGAATTTCCCAAAGAGGAACAGACCTTGCCTTGGGGATGTTTCGTACTCTCCTGCATGGTACATCACTGGCTGCTCCTGCAGTTTCTAGGTGGATGACAATGGCTGATATCCCTGATTGTCACAGGATAACCTGCTCTCAGGGTTCTGCACATTGTTCCAGTGCAGCAAAGAGCATGGAGCCTGGGGAGTTGGGGAAAATGAGCTCTCGGGGGAAAAAGTTGCAAAAAAAGACCTTTCTAACATTGATCTGACCCAACCAAAGTGTGTGCAACATTCTTGCAGTGTGTTTCTGCTGCCTTTGCTTTGTGTGTGCCCGGGTCTGGCAATGAGTCCCATGCCCTGGACACTCTGGAGCCTTTTGAGGAGTTACTGCTGTTGCTGTGTGGTGGATCTCTACCCTGAGCCCTCTTTCTGCCATGAACATCGTTCCCGTGCCTTTCCCCCTCTCTCCCAGGTCCAGTCTCTATACAAGTAGGGAGCAGAATTAGGGGCTGGAACCATCCAGTATTGAATGTGTTTGTATTTGCCCAACCAGGGTTTTATCTGCGCTGATGAACTCCACTTGTTGTAAATTTGCTTCCCCTGGAAGCCGTTTCAATTCTGTCCTCAAAAATGGCCTAAAATGCTTGTCCTGCAGCTTGTCCCTCTGGTCCTTAAATCCCTGTTAATGCTTCCCCTGTGCTTGCATTTTGTCCCCCCGTGGTTCTGCTGAGGCCAGACTTTCCTTTTGTTTTCTTTCTCTTCTGTCTTCCGCTAACAAGACGTTTTTATGATTCTTCAGCATTTTGGGTGCTTTTGTGAAGTGCAGGTTAAAAGTACAAGGTGTTAATGCAACAAATGCTGCCGTACTGTCTGTCTGCAAATGCCCAAGGGGAGCAAACTGGGACAGCTCCCAGCACATTCCTTCTGCCCTGTCCTGCTAAGCCCTGCACGGGCTCTTGCCCCTCACTGCCGTGTTTGTTCCCAGTGTTTGCCAGGACTATGCCATTGGGAAAGGGGGTGGCTGGGAGGGTGGCCGTGGAGGCTGGGCTGGATTTCTGCCCTTCCCCAGGCAGTGGAGTGTCCGGCTGTACTTTGATCCCTGGAGAGAGGCTTGGCAGAGGCAGCTGGCACTCTGCCCGAGCTGGGAACGGGCTCCACAGCACCCCTTGCTGCATTCCCTGTGGGACAGAGAGTGGGAGAGTGTGGGTCAGGATGAGGTCCCTGCTCTGGGCTGCCTGCAGCCAGCTGCTGCCCTGGGGAGCTGGGCTCTGTGCTCCCAAGCTGCCTGTGACCACTATGGTGACCATCTCACACCATAGCCTGCAGCCTCTGGCCACCTCCAGCTCCCCACCCAGTGCGTCTGCAGGGTTCCTCCAGCCCCTGGTCCCAGGGAGCAGAGCCCCCAGCCGCTGGAGCTCGGGGTTCAACGTGCCCCCCAGTGCCCTGCTCGTGGCCCGGCCCGTGGGGGTCTGCTCCATGATGAAGCTTCCCATGCAGGCGTCGGCGGAGGGACTGGACGCGGCGTTTGTCGGTGTTCCGCTGGACACGGGCACGTCCAACCGGCCGGGAGCCAGGTAAGGGCCAGCCAGGGAAGCTCCTTCCTGTGGTGAGAGGAGTGCTGGGAACAATGCCTGGTGGCGTTTCCCAGCCATGTCATCGCCCAGGTTCGGCCCGCGTCAGATCCGTGCCGAGTCCGCAATGGTGAGGAGGTACAACGGCAGCACCGGGGCGGCACCGTTCGACTCCCTGCGGGTGGCTGACATCGGGGACGTGAACGTGAACCTCTACAACCTGCCCGACAGCTGCCGCCTCATCCGGGAGTCCTACCAGGACATCGTGGCCTCCGGCTGCGTGCCCCTCACCTTGGGTAAGGAGCCCGTGTCTCCCTGTCCCGCCATTGCGTCCTGGCTCCATCAAACTCCCTCTCCTCCTCCTCCCATCATCCAATCCAGACACGGCAGAAGGCGAGTGATGAACCCGCCCCCTGCACGGGCTGTTACGCTGTATCCTGGGTAAATTCACAGGCTCTCCACTGAACAGAGTGTTCTGTGATGCCTCTTGCTTTGGGTCAGAAATGAGGAGGATGGGTCAGTCTGTAAATACAACCAATGACATGTTTTTGGTGTCCTGTTGAGCAGGACCCAAAGCAAGAGCAGGTTTTGTGCCTTGTGTCCCTCCAGCTGAGCGAGCACCAGGCTTTGCACGAGGCCTGATTTGGGTGCATGTTCAAGTCTGCAGCTGTTACAGCTCGGCATCGCTGAAGGAAGCGAGTGTGTGGTGTAACGAGGGGCAAGTCACCAGTTACAGCGTCCTCAGAAGCTGATCAAGTGTCTATTTATAATCTCAATCAAGGGTTCTGCTCCACAGGCTGTCCCTGCTGGCAGTCCTGCAGATCTGGTCCCCCCTAGAAGGAAGGCCAGGAGAAGAGAGGACCCAGGAGAGGAGAGAGGAAGCAACCTGCACCTGGGAGTGTTAGTTTTCCTTTGGCAATGAAGCCCTACATAAATAAATGCAGGATAAATGCAAAGAGGGAAAAAATGACTTGGGAACAAAAGTAATGAGTGCTGAGCAGCTCTTGTAGTGGTGTGTTCCCCTTCTTCCCTGTGTCCTCTTGCAGGTGGAGAGCACACCATAACATACCCAATCCTGCAGGCCCTGGCAGCAAAGTAAGTTTCTAATCTGGGGATGGAGAGAAAGGACCTGGGAAAGAGCCTCGGGATGGCTCCTGGTTTGCTGTCCCTGCTATTGGCAGGGCCACCATACACGGAACAGGACTAACATGGCCACCCTGTCTCGAGCAGGCACGGTCCCGTGGGACTGGTGCACGTGGATGCTCACACCGACACTGGAGACACGGCTTTAGGGGAGAGGATCTACCACGGGAGCCCGTTCCGGCGCTGTGTGGAGGAAGGGCTGCTGGACTGTGGCCGCGTGGTCCAGATCGGCATCCGAGGCTCCTCCTATGACCCCGATCCCAACAAGTACTGCCGGGAACAGGTAAACTGATCTGCAGCCGAGCGCTGGCTGCTCTCCCTGCCATAAATACCATGTCAGTCATATTTACTTGGCTTCAGCAGGGAAATTAATGCATTTTTTGCCTCTTGTTCCATGCCAGCGGCTTGTCCTGCAGGACAAGCACTCCTGGCTCACTGAGTGTCAGCTGAGCAGAGAGTAAGAAAGTGTGTGTGGGGAGTGGAAGGTGTTCCCAGGTGCACTACTGCAGTTTTGCCTTGGAATGAGAATTGTTCCCGGTAGATATTCCCCAGCAGGGCTGGGGATACTGCTCATCTCCTCCCTTTCCTTAAGCAGGTGCCTGTGTGTCTGTTCCCGCAGGGTTTCCGGGTGGTCCTGGCTGAGGAGTGCTGGATGAAGTCCCTGGCGCCGCTGATGAGGGAGGTGAGGGCGCAGATGGGGGACAGGCCAATGTACATCAGCTTCGATATCGATGGGCTGGACCCCGCGTACGCCCCGGGCACCGGCACCCCGGAGGTAGCCGGGCTCACACCTGCACAGGTGAGGGGGACACCACTGCCCTTCCCAAGGGAAGGGGATGGTGTGCTCCATTTAAAGGAGGTCGCTTCACCAGCACAGCAAAGTGGAAGTTTAGGGAAGCCAGGAAGTGTTTCCTCATGGTGATGAGGAAGGGAAATGTGGAACTGATATGACTTGGTCTGGAGAGGTTGGGTTTCCTTATTGGAGTATGGGAAAAGCAGAGCCCTGAGGGGTCTGCTAGGTCAGATGTGTTTCTTGATCCCAAATCCAAATCTCCAGGCTTTGGAGATTATTCGTGGCTGCAAAGGCCTGAACATAGTGGGGTGTGACCTTGTGGAAGTCGCACCGATGTACGACGTCTCTGGTGAGTCTGAAGATGCCCGAGGGCAAGACAAGTGCCTGGCACAGGCGGCACAAAGCTGTTGGATATACACAGAGTTTTTCCTTTTTTTGTCTTGTTTTTTCAGGCAACACAGCCCTCCTGGGGGCAAACCTGCTGTTTGAGATGCTGTGTGTTCTCCCAGGAGTGAAGACATTGTGAGGGCAGTTCCCACCTGCCCTGGGGCAATGCTACTCCATATCCTCAGCCAGGCTTTCCATGTCCCCTTCCCTTCAGCTGGCTGCAGCCAGCATGGGCTTTGCAGCACAAAATAAATGCCATTTACCACTAGAAAAGGTACTTTTACGCTGAGAAACTGTAGGGAACAGGCTAGACACCCCATTTAACTGGGGTCTGGAGCTTTGGAGTGGGCCTGGGAAACGGATAGATGAGGCTAATGCCATTTTGCCTCTGGAATGACTCACCCAGCTCACAGAGCTCCTGGAAAAACTGTCACTGGTAAAAGGTTTGTCCCCTTAGGATGTGGCAGCAGGACAATGAATGCAGAAGAAAGGAGGGCATGAAGGGGGCCTAGGTCTCCTGCTGAGAGTAGGGAGATACTTGATTAGATTTCCTGCTGGTGGAATAACCAGGAGTTTCCTATGGCAGGAGCGGTTTAATGCTCCTGGAATTTCTGAGAGGACATGGAGGTGAGGTTAGTTTGAACACGGAGACACAGAGCCACCTCATCACACATTAAAATAGTTTATTTTGGTTGCGAACCTGTAATCGTCTTAAAACAAAATGACATCAGTGCCTGATCACAAATACAAAAACAAAACAAAAAAAGAACAAACCAAACAAAAAAAAAAAAACAACAAAAATAAAAAAGACAAGTTTGCCAAATAAGTTAATTCCCCCCCTCCCAGTATCAAAAGTGCAAAATAGGTACCTAGTTTTCAGTCCTACTTGTCAGGCTGCGCTCGTGTCCTGGCTCCTGGTTGCTGTGGGTGAAGGGCAGAGACAGGGACAGGGAGGAGTTTGGGAACAACCTCCACTCTGTGGACTGTATCCCTTCACCTCAGCTGTGAGCACTGTGCCATCGCTCAGATCTCACGAGGAAAGTGCACTAGGACCGAATTTCCTCAATCTTTGGATTACGAACCACCACACACGGAACAGAATTGCAAATGTTCAGCAAATGATGGGGGATGATGGCTCACGGCTGCTGGGAGAGGGCAGATCCCGGGATAAGCAGCTCTGACCATGGTCTCAAGACAGCAAACATCCCGAGTGCCATGCTGGCACTACAGCCAACTAACTCAGGGGTCAGAGCAGCTTGGCTTTTGCTTCAACCCAGGCAAAAGTTTCCATAAAAATCCAGGAGCTGTGCTCCTGTCCAGCCACAGCCGGCACGGGTGGACCGATGCAAGCACTCCCTCAACTCAATTCCAGCTGAAAGGGGAGGCTACCTGTGCTAAAAAGAAAATAAACCCAAGAATTCTGACAGCGTGCAACACACACAAGGGATGTGAAGGCCATAAAGCCTTCTCCCCTTCCTACGGGCAGGGCTGAATTCCCTTGCTGTAGCATAACTAGGCACTTTTTTCACGAGTCGAGGGTTTTCTCCTTGTTTCTGCCCAGCTGAAGAGACAGCAGAGACACAGAGAGCATTCTTCTGCTTTTGCAAATGTTTAAGACATTATGTGGAGCCTTCTGCTGGGCTAAAACCTATTCCAGACACATCCTGCATGGCAAGCTGTGGGAAAAGTGCAGGTGTGCTGTGGTGATTGCTCCAGCCAGGTGGAAATAAAGTCTGGAAGCATCAGGCTGGTGTTTCATTCCCCCTCTGCTCTCTGTCAGCGCTGCCTGTGCGCCTTCACAGGAGCTTCACAGGAGCTCCTGGGCAGGGAGAAGACCTCACCTTCCTTCCTTCCCTCTACTTTAGTGCCTCATTCCATGGCCTGGAGTGCACTGGGCTGGAATTAATTAACCTCACATAGGGTTGGTTTGTAGCATTGCAGCCTTTATTTGAAGCACGTTTTACAGGGAGTCTGAGGTACCTGTGGGGGTCGGAGCATGCCAGGCTGCTCCCAAGATGGGGAAATGTGATGAGGCAAAGCTTTGGGAGCAACCACGGCATGTGGGGAGTGCAATGACTGGAGCATTCCTGGTTTCTGTGCGGGATCAGCAGTCAGCTCAGGGGTTATTCCTACTGACTGGCTGCTCTGCTGAGATTCTAACTATGGTGGCAAGGGCGGAGTCTGGAATTAACACCATGTGCTCACTGAGTGCTCTGTGTTCCAAGCCCTGTGGCAAAGGCCACTGGCCCCCATCCCTGTGCTTTGGCAGTGCTGGAGCCTGACGGTGCCGCAGGGCTCCAGATCCACGGAAGGTGCCAGTGCCAGTGCCAGCCCTGGAGCAGCGAAAAGGAAGAACAAACCTCACAGGATTTCAGTCCTGGGCACAAAGAGAAGCCCTGCTGCCTCGCTTGGTCACTCAAGGAGTGTTCAGCAGCCATGAGGCTGCTGCTTGTCCTCCCTCTGCCTTACCCAGGCTACCCTTTCCCTGTGGTGGGGCACTGCTACAGCAAAGCATCATCCAAACCCTGTGCTGTGCAGCTGTTCTAACCTCACACACCCCCACTGCTTCCAAAAGACAAAAGAAATACCCAAGCAAACAAACACAAAGCCACAGGAGCAGCCTGAGGAGAAATGGAGGTGTGGGGCAAGAAGGAAAAGGGCAAGAGGCTGAAACCCAACATCTCAACCCCCCGACTAAACCAAAGGAGCTTCACACGCACGCAACGGTCTGATGATACAGCATTTCTGGGGCAACATTTCAAGAATACAATCGTTGAAGGATGAGGTTCCTCGATACAAAGGAAGGTTGGCTTGTACTACAGCTGGAAGGGTGGTTGCAAGGAGCCCTGGTGACTCCCTGGCAGCTACGTAGAGTTTTTTTACACATCTACTGGCTCATAGCAGCTCACGCCTACAATCTGAGGACGCAGGTAAAGTTATGGCTCTAGGATACATCGTCTAAAATCGACAGAAGCAGAAAAGGCATCTGAAAAATCAACGTGACATTTAAATGGCTCAACACGTTAACAGTATTTTACGGCCGTGCCCTTTCCCTCCCTGTTACGGTTCAGCCGGTGAAGCTGCAGGTGGAACCATGACACGAGGAGCATGAAACATTCAGATTGCCCACGAACCCACACCACGGGGAGTCCCAGCTAAGGTTTGCTACAAGGGAGATGGTCCTGACCGGATTCTGCATCACTTACCACTGGGAAAACCGAGACAGTATGACTGCCTGGTGGGAGGAGGCCTTTTGGAAGGGCAGGGCCTGGAGGGTCTGCAGGGTCTTGCCAGAGTTATACCATGCACCATGGGCTAAGCACACAGGGACGAGGAGGGAGAACCGCGACACGGCCTGCATCACCGGCCACGGCTGGTCCGGACCCAGCGAGTCACGGCTTTCTTCAACTGAGGTAAAACAAGAGATGGGACAGGGGTTACTCGGGAAGCAGATGTGGCAGGACGAGAAAGGCAAAACAGACTTCTTGGCTCTTCGGTTGTACGGCATCCAAACACACAGCGGGGCGGGGGAGGGCACATGGGTGCACTTGGCTGCACTCCTGGGCTCCAGACATGGGAGGTGTGTTCTAGTTGCCAGCCTCAGGAGAGTTCATCTAAAACCTAAGGTCCATTCATCACGCTTGTTTGAGTATTCCTGGAAAGAGCTGTCCCTTGTCATCTTCATAAAAAGTTTGTCCCTTAGAATCTCTGTAAAATCCCTCAGTCTAGCGTGGGCCACGAGGGGATATAGAACCTCTGTAAGGAACCCTCTAGAAGGCGTTCCATCCAAAAGGACAATTTGTGTAATTTGTTTTTAATGGATCTAGATCCCGGGCTGCAGGAGGGTTTCCCTCTGGCTTCCGCATGGTGTAAAGCATCGTAATCGTTGCATGATCCCAGGGTTCCCCCCTCGTCCCCCGATCTGTGAGGCTTAAAGAGGCAGAAGTATTTCTTGTGGCCGTTCAGAGCCAGGACATAGCCTGTGTAGTCACGCTCCAGGAAATGCTTGTCGTACTGGTTTGGGATGGGGGCTGCATCCTGTGCAAACTCCAGCAGATACTCCAGCCACTCTCGGTGCTTGTCCAGGCTGAGGAAGGAGAAGTGAAGAGAGCTGCTCCTGGGGGAAGAGCAGAGAAGACAGTGGGATTAGCACGTGTCCTGAGTCCAGCTGGATTCCTACCGGACAGATAAGGAATTGTCAACAAGGGCAGGGTAGTGCTGTGTTGCTGCAGCTCCTTTTTCAGCTCAGTGTATGCAGCACTGTTGTGTTTTCTATTTGTCAAAACACAGGTACAGCCAAAGTGGCACCAGCACCTGACCCCTCTGGCCACCATCACCAAATCTGGCTGGGAACAGCCTCTCGGTTTTTGGTAGCTCACTGCCACTGATGAGGGCAGAGGCCACTTTGCTCGCCAGAAGCATTCACTCCTGGCAATGGAGCCGACCCCACTCCTCATGTCACCAGAGGAGCATCACACAAGTGGTTAACACAGCAACAGAAGCCCAGGAGAGGGCCCAGCCTACCCAGTGAACGTGTAGACTTCCAGGGCGAACTTCTGGAGCAGGGGGGTTTTGGTGGAGTTGGACAGGATCAAGACGACGTTCATATGCCCTGGCCTCAGGCGTACCAAGTTACTGGTGTAGTTGATATCCGTTAGCTCAGTCACCTCAACAAAGCCTTTTTTGGGAATCCTGCTGCAACAAAAAGACCAAGTGAAAGGGGAGCAAGGGGCTGGGAGCAACTGAGGATGGAGAAACTGTGAGTGTGTTCCCCAGCCTGTTATGTCGAGCCATCCCTGTGCCCTGTAGCCAAAGCCAGTGCAACTGGTGCAATGGCTTGGTTTGGATCTCCCTCAACGAGTGGGTCAGACCTTTACCTATCCCCTGAGGATGCTGTCTTGGGCAAACTTGGTGGGAATTGTTTAATAAGCAGATTAGCGTCCCCCTGTCCTTGCTGGCTGGGTCCTGGCTGTGCACTGGTCCTCCTTCCTTACTGTGCCTGCACTGCCCCACACAACAACTGCACTATGCTGTGCAACTTCAGCACTTCTCTGCTCATCACTAACCCTCCCCACACAGGTACTCCCTGAGCAATGCATCCGCAGAGAACATTCTGGAGAAGTTAGAGAGGGAACCTGTTACTCTCTTTGCTGAAGCTCGCATCGTTCTTCTCCGTCTTTGCGGCGGTTTCTTCTTTCCCCGAGGGTGGAGAGTCCCTTGTGTCACTCGAATCACTGCAGAGGAAGGTGATTTTGTGAGTGTTTAAGGCCTTGGGTTGGACTGAGGAGCTATCCCTGAGGGCATTTTGGTGTGCACTCACCTGAAAGCCTGAACAATAATGGTGCCAAAGAGAATGAAGAGCACAGAGAAGAGCAAGGACAGGAGTGGCATCATTTCTCGCCTGAGGGGAAGATGTGCAAGCAGCAGTCAGGTTGGTGAGTTCACATTTTCTGCCTCAATTTCAGTTCCTGCCTACCTCATATAACACTGTGTGCCTTCCCCAGAAACTCAGCCTGTTTCTTGGGTCTTAAAGACCATCAAGTTTTTGAGTGCTGTCCTGCTCCCTCCCAAAAGGAGGCTAAAATTTGATCTGTTTTAAAATAAGGCATCAGGGAAGCAGTGAAAACCAACAATGGATGCCGAGTCCGTACCAGTTACTGTGAAACAAACTGTCCCAGGAGTCTGAGATGTAGTCCAGCGTGGAGTAGAACCATCGGACCAGGAACATCTGTTCGAAAAGAATGAAAAGCAAAAAACAAATGACAAAACTGCTATAAAGAGCCCCAACAGGTTCAGAGCACGCCGAGCTTCCTTCCGTAAGCAAGAAATCTTGTAAGAGTCCTGCCTGGGTATTTTAAAATATAAATAATGCCTTTGAACAACCTTAATGGGACTGTCTGCAAAGGTAACACGGATGTCAGGCGTCTGGAAGGGCTGTGCACTTACGGGAGCGAGCTCGTCATTCAGGTCTGCCACGACAGTCTCTGATGAGAGAAGGCCGGGGTCTGTCCTCAGCTGGTCCAGGAGATCCAGGAGGATGAAGCTGTCCTCTTTTCTGCCTTGCCAGGCCTCCTCCAAGGCTTTGTAGGCAATCTTCCCTGCATTATTGCGTCTCTCCAGAATGACCACCTGGATGAGCCAAGAGCAAGGCAGATGTCAGAGAGGAAGGGGCTTTTTTTTTTTACACAGATGATTCATTCAAACCACTGCCCAGAATTAGGTGTCAGATCAAGGTACAGCATCAATTAAATGACAGGCTAAAAGAAGGGATTAAAAAAAAATAAAAGGAAACCCTCACAGCTGATCTTCCACGATACTTCTCCTCATCCATCAGCAAGGCATCTGCAAATTCCAGCTGCCGATCGCTGTAGATGTGCACAAACTTCAGTGTGTCTTTTGTGTTGGCCACAGCAAAAGTCAAAAAGGCCTCATAAGCCTCAGCAAACTTCTCTCCTTCCCCAGTAAGCAAGACCACGCAGTGCCTGGGTGACACAAGGAGATGGGGGATTAAGAGCCAGTCTGGAGGTGAGAGGGAATGACCAACCCCTTTTCTCTTGCCAGAACAATCCTGATGAGCCAGAAACCTCTCTGACAGTGTGGATATTGTGCATGATCCAATGCATTCATTGCCCTTTTCCCTCAGAATCAAACCAAAAGTGACTCTAGGAGCAGCCCCAGAGCCTTGGGAAACAAAACAGAAGGACATGTCACTTACTTCCGCTGACGGTGAGACTTCTTCACAGGACACAGCTCCTGGAACAGCCTCTGGCTGGTGAGTCTGGCCACCATGAGGAACTTATTCTGGGAAAGGAAGTCATCAATGAGCTGCTTCTTCATTTCTCGTGCCTGGCAAGGACAAAGCAGGAGTTAGAACTGAGCAGGAAGAGGAGGGGAAAGCTGTTGGTTGGATGTTCCTGGGGAAGGCTGCCAGCCCTTGTGGTCCTCTGTGCAATCACCCAAGATGTTTAGAGGCCCCAAGACCGGGAAGTTACATGTGTCCCCCCTCCCCAACAGGTTGGAGTCCCCCAAGCTTCCCCTGTCCTAACACTCACCCTCCTCCTCCAAAGCCGGAGTTGAAGCTGAGAACAAACGCTCTTCCTCCAAACTGCACCACTGACCAACCTCTCATCACCAGGTGGGTCAGAAAAGCTCCATGCTCATTTTCCCTAAGCTCTTGGAGAGGGCTCTGAGTGATACCTGCACAACGTCAGCGGGCCGGTCGATGTGCTCCTTGAAGATCATCATGGTGGGAGTGTAGACGTTGATGTTGTACTGACTGGACAACTCTTCGGTGCCTCGGAGTCCGACGTACACGTACCCAAAGGACAGGTAATCTCGGTAGGCAAAGGCCGTCAGCTGGATGGGAGGAAATCCCCAGCACGTGGTTATGGTACAGACTGAGCATTTTCTCCCCCCAGTACCTGTGGTGACTTTCCTTCAAGAACACATCCTGCTGTTTGAATGCCATCGGATGTGCTGTGAGATGTACAAGCACTTCCTCTACCTCATTGAACCACGTTTTGTGTCCTCAGTCATTGTGTTGGGAGCCTCCACAAATCCACAGCTTTATTTACAGCCTGATATGTTGTAGGGTAGCAGGGGCTTCTTAGGAAATGGGATTTTCAGTAACCCAAATTAGATATGCCACAAACATCTCTCATTCCCAACAAAGGTTATGCACCTGTGTCGCTGTGACCTCTGAAACACACCTGCACCTTTACACCCATGAAGGGTAACTGTGTCAGGACAAAGAAACAGACTCCTAACAAAGCTGGTCACCTGGTTGTGCCATTTCCAACCAGCACAAATCACCTGCCTCTCCTAGAACCAGTCAGTGGTGTCTGGAGGCATCAGTCCACTTCTGCTCACAACAGGGGCGTGTTTTCTTTTGGAACATCTGGATTTATAAGCAAGTCAACAATGCAGTGAGAGAAATTACATTACCTTGTATAACAAGGGCACAACTGGCATGTGATCGAACAGCAGCACGTGGGGCTTGTTGTCTTTCTTCCAGTCGGACAGAAAGCGGATGTAGTTTTTATCTGTAATCTTTAGACAGAACCAGAATGTTATTTTAACCTCTGAGCTGTCAGACACCAGCAACGCTCTGCAGTGAGGTGTCTGAATGAGGACTGAGCCTGAAAGGCTGTCAGGTGTTGCAGGAAGCAGACTGTGGATTGGTCTTTCCACCAGGTATTCATGATTAATGAATGAATTAAAACCATCACTCTTGACCTCCCTCAGCCCTCCTAGTTATTGCAGTCTCTGTCGATGCCATTCCAAGTCAACACCAATGGCACTGTTATTCTCCTGTTTGTTGGGACCATACTCTTTATACAGATATATATAAAATACATAAATATAAAAATATAAA
>VZTH01004151.1:0-16433 GCA_013397815.1 Aleadryas rufinucha
CAGCCACAGCTTCTCTGGACAAAGTATAAGGGAAGTGCTTGTGCTCCTCCACAGATCTGAGTCAACCACACTGGCAATAAAACCCTGGGCATAAGGATGTACTTAAAAACATCAGAGATGGTCCCTGTGCTTTTATAGGTAAAAGAGATCAAATGTTATATATATGAAAACAGTCAGGACTTCAATGTGTTCAGAAAGGCCTTTCATGAATGTCAGGCAAGAGGACAGAAATTAGAAAATACCTTCAGCCAAGTAAAACTGGCTTCATTCACTGAAACTATAGTAACCATCTGCTTTTTGTTGCCTCTGTGCTCTTACAATACTGTCCAGAATTACTGTGTTCAGAGAAAGTGAACACAGAAGGGGGAAAAAAAGGATTATTTACAGCAGTTCTACAGCCCTCCTTTTACTTCGATGCTCTATTGAAATATTCTGGCTGTTTCAAGGGCTTAGTAGAACTGGCTTTTGTAGACTGAACACAGAAAACAAACAGGAGAAAAATGCAGCGTTTACCCCCTCAGCCGGAACACAGGGAGAGCGCAGTGGTTAAGCAAAGGCAGAGTAAGTTAATTACCAAGTACACAGCTGCTCCTACCTGGCAGAAAGCAAAGGGAAAAAAATCCTGTGAGTCATCAAATGCAGATCCTAAATCTGGAAAAGCCTTACAAAAATAAACTTCTACGAAGAAGGGACCAGCTTCAGAGAAAAAAAAGCAATGCAGATAAAAAGATCATTATTTCAGAACAAAAAACTATTTCCAGTTTGAAAGGAAAAAGTTTTTTTGGCAAGGCAACTACTAAATACGTCATCTAGTTAAAAACAGCTTCTCTTCTTGTGGTTTGCTGGAGCAGAATGAGCAAAGAGATCTTCTACCAGATTGGTTTTTTATATCAAATGCTGAAAGGGGGTGGGAAGGAGTCATTTCTAACCCAATTTAGAACATCTTTATTCCTCTCCGTGATCATCAGAACTTCTTGCATCCACCTTCAACACACACAGAGCTCTAGATATTCACTAAGAATCCAGGCTAAGTTTTATGCCCCACTCTACACAGGAAAGATAATCCTGACTTCCTGGTTTTGCAGACACACAGGGATACAAATACACAACTGTTTATGCTTTGGCAGAACCTCTGTTTTGCAAAGCCCTTACTTGCGTAATTTCTCATCTATTTCAGAAAACAGCAAATGAGACTCAAAATTATTAGTAGCAAAACAAGAGAATTTGTAGTAAAAACATCGCTTGAAATTTTTATTTTTCAGTTTTGTCACTAACTTTAGAGTTTCCCTGAGTTCTTTTGGGAGTCCTTTTTTTTACTCATGCGTGGTTAGAGCTGAAATTATATCACACTGGCCATTACATTCGAAGACACTTACATTCAAAAATTAAATTTAAAAAGAGAGGAGCTGAAAACTTGAAACCAAGTGTGAGCTGTTGTGGGGAGAAGGGTGTTTGCTGCTGGGTTTGGGAGCTCTCTGTGGGTAGGGTTTTTAACCAGGTGTCAGAGGAGGTGAGTTCTGACCCACCTGTACTCACGCACGAAACGAGCACTGACTGACACAAGAGCTGCTGCTGCCCACACATCCCCTCGCCAAACTCAGGAAGCCAAAACTGCATTGCCTTCAGTTTTCCAAATAGATTTTTGGATCCAAAGTTCAAATGTTTTAATTAAAACTATTTCTGAGGAGGAAAGCATCAGCTTCACAACCTGATCCCATGAGCTGCTCCATTATAAGCTGCAAAATATCCTGATCTTAAAAGTCTTTTCCAACCTAAATGATTGTGTGACTCCATGAAACACATTTTAAATAAAGCTATGGAGTCTTCTGAAACAAAATCCCCATTTCAATTATCCTCCAAAATGTGTTAGAAATGCCAGTGGCAAGTCTCCTTTCTGCCCAAATCACCAGATCCCTTTCAACTACCCCAAGTTTCAGCTACTTTATACTCCCACCTCTCTTTCCTCCTAATAACAGTTACCAGAAATTTGCTTCAGGTTCATTTTAGAAGGAAATAATTAGATTTACAATTAACATTCCAAAGGATTTCTTGTGTAACATTTTCCCATTGCTAATCATTTACCCAGTGGCAAGGCACAGGAATCCACACAGGGTGAGTGTGCAAGGACAAACCAGCCTTTTCACTTCAAATGTAGCATTTAAAGTGAAAAGGGCCACGTTTTACAGGGAGAACAACAATTTTCCAACATCCTTTCAGACTGGCCTTTAATTTCCAAATCTTACACTTCCAAACAAAATTGGTTGACCTCTAATAAGTTTCCTTTTGATATTTTCTTCCCTCGATGTCTGCGTGGATTATCTGCAAAAAACAAGTTCCTTTTTTCCTTACTCAAAAACTATTTGACTGCACAGAACAATCTCCCCAGAACAGAATTCCCAGAACAGACAGCAGGAGACTGACACTTACAGAAGAAAAAACACAAACCCCAACAAAACAAGCAAAGAAGAAAAGAAATACAATCTCACACACCATTACTGAGCACTACCATTTGATAAAAATAATTATTTATGCTCAACTGCAGTGTAATTCTTCCTTCACCTCTCCTGCATTTCACGAGGTTTTCTTAGCAGGTTTAATCAAATTTTCCAGAATCTTGTTGGATATTTCAATAGTGACATGCCCGCTTAATTTGCACAAAAGAATAGGCCTGGATTAAGGTTTGCTTGGATTCATTGGTTAAGCACTAAGTGATTAGATTTGCCTTGTTGTTAAAGAGAGGATAAACACGTTTATGATCTAAACCCAAAGCTTTTTACCCTCCAAAAAGTTTCTTCCAAGTGGACACTCGGAGATGACCTAAATGAAACAAGGGCCTGGAGGGACAGGGCACAGGGAATGGCTTCCCACTGCCAGAGGGCAGGGATGGATGGGATGTTGGGAAGGAATTTTAAAGAGACAAATAAGTCAAATTAACATGCTGTGCGCCTCTTCCAACACAGCCACAAATCTTCACACAGAGAGCTCAGAAATTATCATCCCTGCCTCTAAACCACTTATCGTAACTAAAAAAATGGAAATGGCTCCAAAATGATCTTTTTTCCATCCTGTTCTTAGAATGTACTATCACACAGAAAGAAAAAAAATAAAGATGGCATCACCTCCTCAATTGTGTAAACAGAGACAGCTGGGAAAAAAGGAATTTATACACTGCAAGATCAAGTAAGGAATGGTGACACAGCCTAGAATTGAGAATACACCGATCACCCTGTACAATCAAAAGAAAATTTGATGCTGATCATAAGTTAATACCCACCAAACTGTTCACAAAATACAGTGTCTAGAGACATCTTGTTCACAGCATTTAATATTGAAAAAAAGCCACAGAAAATAAATCTAAAAGCCTCATATCTCTATCCTGTAAATCTACTCGCAGGGCAGAGCTGTAGAGAACATTTGCACAGGGTCTGAGCTCAGGAAGGTTTCCACACTCACCCTGCTTTATACTTCCTGAAAATGTTTATTTAAGTTGCTATTTTCCATTACTGTTGTGACTCCTGTCACTTGAAACACCACAGAAACAGCCACAAAGTGTCAGTACAAAGCCAGAAAAACAACAAGACAAAGCTCAGAAAGAACAAAGCCTATTCTGAAATTTGAAGACACCTGTACAAATACTTTTTTTTGAAGAAAAATAACCCAAAACTTTTTCAAGTGAAAAATAACCTCTCCAAAAACATATAAATTCAAGTGAAACAGTCGAGATAAAAACAAGGAAGTTCAAATGCACTTATACTGGATAATAAAAGAATTGGTTTGTTTGCTATCTACAGTGATTTTTCCTAAGAAAACATTCACCAGAAGACAAATATTTAATATTGCTCAAAAGCAACAGTCCCTGTTTAAAGCTGTTCTGTAAGACCAACAACTCTGTTGAGCAGGCAGTGTTTATAACAAAAACGTGCTTTTTATATCAGACAGTTTGTGCTAACTCGGCAACATTTCCAGCTCAGTACACTCTGTACCGGCGGGGCTTGCCAGAAACGCGGCTCTCCAGCAGCATTTTCCTATTTGTTAACTATTTCTTCCAAAAGAAAGGAACTAATCACAGTGTTTCGAAATCCTCTTCCCAGCCATTTAACAAGGAATTCATTTGCCTAACAAATACACAAGGCAATACTAATGTAAATAGAATAATAGCAAAATAATTTCAGCTACGTAAATCAGAGAAGCCGGTGGTTTAGTTTTAAACCAGAACAACACAAAGCCAAGCATTACCACGTTTCCTACAAGGCTAAATCAGACAGGGATCCAAGAGGCACTACAGGCTTCTTATCTTTTCCCAACTCTATTCCAGATAACAGCCCAAAAAGCCCCTTTACATTTTGATTCTGGAGTGGTGGCCAGTTTTATTTAATAAATATGGATGAAATGTTAAAATATTTATTAACTCAGAGAGAGAAGGGTGGTTGATGTTCCAGCTTAATGGACAGGCTGGGAGCACAGGCACCCCCGCACACAACCACTGCTGCTCAGAGTAGAAAATCCATGGAATCACGAAGGAAATGTGCATCCACAGCCAAAACCTACACACGGCCAGAGGCTGCATGTCTTCAGACCTCAAAGCTGTGCTGAAACACGGGGACTCTCAGCATTCAGGGGGGATCTGCAGCCATTTGGCAGCTGCCCCCGACCCCGCAGAGGAGGAACTCGGCTCAGCTCAGCCACACGTGCTGACCACGTTTGCTGGGCTTGCACACCAAGGTCAGGGTGCAGCACACCCCTCACACACCCAGCCCGGGCCGTGTGACACAAATACCTGTTGTCACAACAAATGGGGTCTCCTGAGGGGAAAAGGCACCGGGGCCTAATGCCACCCACGCCATGCACCCACTGCAGCTGAGTGACAAACCTCGTTATCTCACTGGTACTGACGAATGATAAATGCTGGGCAATCACCAATTCTCATCACTCTGCCACTTCTGGTATGCACAAAACCGGTCTTCTGGCAGCAATGAAATACTGACCTCTGAAAAACTGAATCCACTGGCACAAAGATCTGACAATGTGATTTCAGGTTACGACGGCTGTGCCTGCCACTTCCTTTGTGTCTCACCCTCTTGGACACTGCACAGCACAGTCAATTCTTTGCAAAGCTCCCATTAAATAAACTATCATTACATAAACAGCCCCATTTTCACAGCACATATGGTTTTGAAAACTCCCTTTATCCACTGGGCAGCTGCAACGCTGAACAGAAGCTACAGCCAGAGTTATGGTACGCAACAGAAAGTTCCGTGCATCCCAAGTTTCTGTGTGTTTTTATTTGGTTACAAAATGTGATATTTCTGACATATGATGGGGATTTACATCTGCAAATGCTCAACATGTCACAGTGACAGACTGGGGCCATGCCGACTGCGTGTTTTGTTAACATTGACAACAACTACAGCCAATAAAACTCTGGGAGTCTTTGTACTCCAAATGCACTCTGTATTCTTTTCTAATACATTTGTACAAAATATCTTAGCTTCTTCCATTTTCCTCAAGCACTGTATATTCAAAGGCTTTAAAAAGTTACAGTTCATGGGATTTCAGGGTTGTATTTTCTTTTGTTCTTTTTCTTTTTCATTTATTTATTTATGATCTGATCCCAGATGTGGCATCAAATGCACACAGCGGGATATCCTTAAGCATTACTTTGTAGAGTTCTTTGTGTCACCATCCAACATTCTTAATCACGTGACGATTAGCAGGAAGACTTAGTTGGGAGTAGTGTCAGCAACGAGAGGGGAAAATGGGTATCTGCTGCTTTTAAACATTTCCATACCAGCTCTCTTTCCTTTTCCCAATTTCCCCAGCTCCCAGAACAGGGAGACAAGGTGGAGCCATAACCAACCTTCCCTTCCACTCCCCATTTGCACTGCCTGCTTCTTCAGCACAGCACTTAGAAGCAATCCTGGACCAGGACTCCCTCCTCCTCCTCCATCCCACATCCTGGACGCACATCCAGGATAACTTCACAGCTCAGAGGGCGTGGCCGGGGGGGAAATGCTGACCACAAAAGCTTTGGCTGAGGCAGCTCTCAGTTCCCGGTTCCAGTCGGATCCGCAGCTCCAGATCCCCAAGCAAGAGCAGCCACCGGTGTGGTTTGGAAACCACTGCAAACAGCCAGGTGAGCGAGGGTGTAACCATCTGAGAGTTCAGCATTCCCACAGAACCTGTCCACCGTACGAGGAAACCAGGACACCAACAACCCCAAGTGTAAGACAGGCAAACAAGGGGGCCTGGACTGATTATTGCCCCCCACAGGCATCGGGAAGCTGTGCATTTCCATCACAGGTCACGGTTCTTACAGCAAGACCACTTAACATGTGCAAAGGAACCACAGAAAGCCTCTGACAAACTGTACAGGTGACAAGAAAAGTAATTTTTAGGATGTAGTAATTCATTCCTCATCCTAACAGGTTAATTCAAATGGCTACCTGGGATTAAGTGGCCACAAGCCCAAAATTCAGAAACTGCGTTGTTAAGTGTAATAGGGAAACTCCAGAAAAGAAGTGGATCTGCTGACAACACAACTTCAAGCCAGAAGAGGAATGACAAATTTTGCCTGTGACACATATGGACTAACAGGAAAACAAATTAACAGCAGCCTGTTCTCGCATGAAATTATGAGACAGCACAATAGTGTAAAAGTCATCTTACATGCAGAGCTCTTAAAACTGAATTAATAGAGGACTATTGCATAGTTACTGCTGGTTATAATTTTGAATACATTAAAACCTCTACTTCCCCAGACCAATATTTAAAATAAACAAGAAGCAGTGAGCAGGCACAGCCACTTCATTAAAGTGATTACATAAACTCTCGAACCAAGACTTAATTTGAATTAATAGTAAAGATAAAATTGAATGCATAAACACACCATGCAGAAAGAACAAAGTTCTAAAAAGAATTAAGTGGGTTGATGATATCACATACCAAACACCTGATGAACCCATTAAACACAAAGGGTTGCAGATGCCATGATGCACGGTGAGCAGTTCCTACTTGAAAAATCAGATGGATGTCAAACCTACAAAAAACTAGTGAGTCTTAACAGCTGCAGGACACAGGCAGAGGGTTTGCAAAGCAGCAGCAAAATTTGTATTTGAACCTATGACTGATACAAAGTATCAATACCAGACAGGACTAGTTCCAATGAAGTTATTTCAGTGTTTGGGGGAACAGCTTCTATTTCTGCTTGCAAGTGCCAGGGATTGCTCCCTCAAAACTGCCCCGTGGCTGAGATCCACTTTCCCCCAGGCACGTTCCCAAGGGGAGACCCTCAGCCCATCAGTTACATAAACTACTCTCTAGTCTTACTCACCTTAGTAGGGCAGCTAAATATATGCACCAAGACGTAAAACCTGCAGAGCCATCAAAGCACTTTTGCTGGAACACAAGAGCTGACAATTTATAGGCTCTTCAGTTGTGCCCGCTTTTATCAGGCTGGTTAGTTGAAAGAAAATGCACACATAATTACTTAATCCCATTAAAACAAAGACAAATGACAGGACAGAACTCCCGAGCTCAGCAGTTTGAGCACTGGAAGATTCTGAACTCGCACAGAAATGAATCACAGAGCCTTCTCCGTGGGCAGCTCCTTCCACAGCCCCTTATTTTGGCTACATCAGCATCACAGCTCTGATATCCTGCTATTCCAGCCAGCTCCAGAAAATGGCATCTTGGACAATGAATAGCTTCCGGATCTCCCAATGCACCAGTAATCCAAGGTCTCCACTTTTTCAGTGAAATTATTACATGTCAATTAAACAAAGCAAGTAAATTCACACGGAACTACTAAAAAACTCAGTTGCTTCTTCCAACGTTTGGGGAGCACAAGCAGGAATGCTAAGGAGGCAGCAAGTGGCAGTTTGGGGTTGGTATTCTATTTTAACATTTTGAGTTTCAGAAACTTACAGAAACTCCTGTTCAGTGCATTAATGACAAAATGTAAACTGTAGTCAGTACTTGAAGAGGGAAAATAAAGCAATTTAACATTTCCCTAGGGCATTTATAACACGGGTTTGCTGGCATGTTTACTACTCAGGAATAAATAAATAAATGTGTGAAATAATTGCAAGACCTCATCGAATAACTGAAAATTGAACTTCTGTAAATTCACATTAAACTCAAAAGTCGCTTCCTCTTCAGACAGTAATGACTTTTTTTAAAAATACAAATATATATTTAGTGTACCTCTGAGCACCAGGATCTTTTGTCTCTGCTGTTCCCACACAATAATCTGAGCCCTTGAATGTGAGCAGTGTCTCGCCCCCAGGCTCAGCCATCCTACAGCAGCTGTAGGATGGGGCAGGACAAGCAAACAGTGCTGAGTGTAATGTTTGCTCACCAATTACCCTTTGTGGGCTCACTGAGAACCTCCCAGGACAAGGCCAGGCAGGAACCCCTATCCCAAAAAGGGGAGGGATTAGGAATTTCAGTACCAGAGAGCATTTCTTTTGAGACTAAGCAGTAACAGTCTTGCAGGCAAAACATTTTTCTTCACACTTTCCAGGCCTTCACTGTGGTTTACAGCAAAAGAAATAGTAATAAAATAATGCTTCCTCCAGTCTGGTTTAGTTTAGGAAAAAGGCAGAGAGACTGAGCCATAATTCCACATACAGCTGGGACAGGCAAGTTCTCCACTTCCAAGGACAGCTTCTCCAGGTACAAAGGCTCTCGGGGGAGATCTCTCAGACCTGCTGCTGTTTATTACTCTCAGCTTTACCTCACTTGCTTATTAGCTCCTGAACACACTATTTCCCAAAGAATGGGAATTAATGAGTGGGAACTCCTCCACTTGGACTGCAAAACCCTTCTGGGTATAAATTCCATGGGTTTGTGCAGAGGACCAGAGGGCCTTACTGAAGCTGGAGCACCAACACCAGCAGAGAAGCAGCAGCAACGATGGTGACACCACTTCAGGACACGCCAGCTTTAGTGAAGTTTTTATTTTAGTGTAGTGCGGCAATGGAAATCTTACTTCGCTTTGTTTAGAAAAATCCAAATTAGACTCCCAACTCAAGGCTGTTAGGGATGGTGAGAGAATTCTTAAGTTACTTGTAAGGTATTCAAACTATAATGTTAGTACAAAATAAAAATAAAATGTTATCTTTCAGTAAGCCAATTACACATTAAAGAAAACCTATAAAGGTTTTGTCAGGAACACAGATTCCTCTTGACCAGCAGCCATTTAAAGTGGCAGAATTCTCAGGAATATCTCTGGAAAGGGCAGGATTGTCAGTTAAGCCCTTCCCCATTCTATCCCAGCACAGCCCAGCATCACCTCGATCCCTTGATCAGAGCAGAGGACATCACTCAAATACAGAAGCCAAACTTGCTTTACAGTCACACTGCTCACTAGCATGATAGCAGAAATCACATCCTTTTCATACAGAAGAGACAAAAAAAAAAATCACAGGGGAAACAAACCCCACACACTTCCCCCTCACCTGCCTTACAGAATGGATTTCAGGGAATTTTGTAGCAAGTATTGCATAGAATCAATTTTATCAAACTCCAAAGGGACCAGAGATTTTCCTTCCAGCTCCCCAGAACCATAAACCCATCAGACTCCAGGCCCTGCTGGTCCCCTATGGCCACAATAACACTGTCCACACTTCCCATCTCTTTAGAGAGCTTTAAAGAATAAATATGAAATTCTTGAAGCCATTCCGGTAAAAAAAAATCCTGTACAATGATCCTTTCATCTCCTGTGACTGGAAGTTTCCCTTGGTGGGAAAGGTGTTCTATTACTTGTGTTTCAGAAGCACCAGAATGTCATGGAACAACCACAATGCAGAAATCTTTTACTGAAAATCTGATTAGTTATTTCCTGCTTAGAAACTGCCACACCTGCCACCTTCTGTTCTTCCTTCTAAGACCAAGTTTATCAATATAAGCTTCAATATAGGAAATTCACACTTCAATTTCTCCAGGAATTTGAGGTGCTACTTTTGCCTGATGATTTGTACGACCCACCCATCAATTTGTTATAGAGATGTGAAGCATTTCAGCTTGACCCCTCTGGCTCACTGACTATTCCAGAGCAATAAATGAGCCATGGTTTTGTGCAAATACTGGCACACACTGCCCAGGAGGAGCGGAGAGATCGGGGCTCTGAAGGTTGAGCAGGAACGGCTGCTGGGACAGCCAGGGAACACCGGAGCGGCTGTGCCAGGGCCCAGCCCGGCACCGGGCTCGTGCCAGGGCAGAGTCAGGGCTGGGAAGAGGCAGAGGCAGCTCAGGGAGCTCCCAGCCCGGAGCACCGGAACAGAAACTGAAACCGTGCCTGACCCAGCAGCCCTGAGCCCTGAGCCCCGGGAACCTAACAGGGCAGTGGTGGGCCCAAAGCAGCACCGCAGCCTCTCTGCTCGGAGCCAGGCTGAGCTCCCGGCCCCGGGCTGCAGCTCCTGCTGACTCCGCTCAGCTCCACGGGAACATTGCAGTGTGCTCTACACAAGGAGGCAAGAGCATTTCAGCTGTGCCCAGCCTGTGGTGTGCCTGTCCTCTGGCTGGTACCTTCCCTTCTAACTACTGAGCATTTCAGCCTCGGAAAATCAATTTTACACCGCTCCACTCAAAGTTCTGTGTATCATTAGATGAGTGACTGCCACACGTGGGTGCTTGGTTTGGGGGGGGGTTTTCACCAAGAGACTAATATTTAACTAACAGCACAACACCAGCCTTTTCTTTTCCTTTTAAAACCCCCACTTCCCATGGGCACAGAGCAAAGGTAAGAATCCACCCTCATTCTTACGCTATCCCCTGTACCACAGCTCAGTTGTTTTCCACTTGCCCCATCTCTTCATTCCATACAGGAATATGGTTTTGTTTGCTTCTTTGGAAAGGCCATATTTCAGCTTCAGGGCCCTGAGGCTTCAATGAACATCAGGAACAGACTTCACATTTCCAAAGCTGCCGCCCCCAGGTTTTCCTGGCTGATCACTGACACCCCGAGCCATGGATCACATCTGGGAATTGCCACATGGACACGTTGCCAGGTATCCACGGTACTTGTCCTACAGATTACAGTCAAATCCCGGGATAAGTAAGTGCAGGTGTATAATGAAGCTCACTTAAAAGGAAACTGGTCTCAGGCTTGGGGTATAAGAATTCTGTAGTAAGATTTACGACCTTTAATAGGAACTTTATAAGAAAGAAAGTAACTTTTATGTAATGAAAACCATCTCTCTCTGAAGAGGAATGATGTGTTAACATCAGCAGAGCCGTGTTTCAGTGTTTTCTGTTTGCAATCCAGCACCCTGATTGTCACTTAAAGTTCATTAATTATTCTAAAAATGCCATTACCAAAATGCAATTGTATGCAATTTTTTAATCATTTTCTTCTGAAGGTGGCACTTCATCTATTTTTAAAGCCTAAATTTTCCAGTAGAGCTTACCCTGTGTTCTTAGAATTACTCAATACATGAAAATACAAACATCAGTAATGAGCCCTATTAATGCAGATTTCACTTCAAGCTAACTTAGATTTACTTCACACAGTTAAGTGAGTTCATTTCACTGGAAAAAGAGATTCCCTAGAGGAAAAAACATCAACTACTGTGGCTGATATTGCCCAATACATCGCTGAAAAATAAATTCTACTGATTGGATTTTTTTCATTTCCCCCCCCCCAAGCAGCACTTTTAAAAATACAGTCTTTTAATGATTGTTTAATTTTCATATAACTAGAGTATAAATCCTTTACATACTGCTTTGCTGCAGCTGCAGCATAATGTCTCGTTTTTCATGGAAAAAAACCTAATTACGTGGTTCACCGAATTGCCTGTGGTAACACATCAATTTTATTTACATTCAAAAGTTGGACTTGAGTTTGTTCTCAGCACTCCAGTTAATTCCAAGCCCATTTTACACAATAGTTCTCCTGGATTCATTAGTAACACCTCACTCTGCCGTTATTGGGAGGGATTCCCAGCTGTTGGAACCTTGCTTCGGATTTCCAGCGCTTTCCGGGCAGTTCCACTTCCACAGCACCAGTTCCATCCCACCTTAAATATCCTGGATTTGTTTTAAGTCCGGCCTTGCTGAAACAGTCCTGCCAAAGGACCATTACACGTCCCTCCAGAAGGCAGCTGGTAATGTTGCCTCAGGAATACCAACTCCTTTTCCCACAAAAGCACCACAGAAAAACAAGAACTATTGTGTAGCCAATAAAACCTAAAGGTTAATTACTCAAAATTTCATCTATTTCAATTGAGCTGAGCTTATATTTGGAAAGCAGAAAGATTATGAGGAGGTACATGGGATTCAGTAGAGAATTTCTTGGCTTTGCCTTCCATCTGGGTCTTTCCTTCAAACTGTTTTCACAAGGTAATTTGTTGCAATCAACAGGAAAAGCTCCAAACTCCCAGACATGAACAAAATCAAGATTCTAATTCTTGAATGATACAAATAAAATAAAATAACAGAAAGCATTAGGCTTTTTTACATATGGCCCTTTGGTAGACTTCAGATTTTTTTATAACTTTTTAGCCTTAGATATTCCCATCTGTATAAAGAGGGAAAATGCACTATGTGAGAATGATCCATGGAATAACCTGAGCTGGAAAGGACCCATAAGATCAGTAAAGTCCATTTCTTGACTAGAATTGGTAATGAATTCACAAATGCCACGTGCACTCATTGGATCCTGCTCTGAACACTGAGATTCCCTGTTCATGTGGAAACAAAACCACTGAAGGGAAGAGGAATTAAGGCAAAGGTAAGTGCAATCAGAATTCCAAACAGGACACTCAGTTTTAATTTTTTTTTTTTAAACAACTCCCATAAACCAACTTCCAAGTAAAAGGAGTTGAAGTGNGGAATAACGTCTGGGTAAATCCAAGGAAGTCTCCAAGCCAGCTGTAATGCAATTCCAGCAGCAACTCCCTCCCTTCCCATAATCTCGTGATAGAATGAAAAGATTGAGGAGCACTCTTATTTGAACACCCATTTCATGGCAAGGGGGCTCAGTCTTCATTTCATGCATTGCTTCACACACTTAAAATATGTTTGAACACACAGCAACATCTTCTCATTCAATAATCAACCTACCTCACTACACAGAGCTTAGAACACACTCTGTAATTCCTGACAGAGCTCCCAATTCCTCACAAGTGCAGAAATAAGACAGTACCCTGAAAGAACCTTAAATAGACTCAAATTAAAATGGAAAGTAGATTTTTCACTACTTTATTCTCTTTTACATTAGCAGAACCAAAAAATGTAATTTTTTCCAACTTTTCCATTATTTTTCTTTTTATCTCTAATAAATGCTGACAAACACCAACTACTATACATTTACAGATTAAACATTGACTTAATTTAAAAGACTTGACCGATAAATGAAACTTTGAAACCTGGCAGCTCATAAGGGAGCATCGAGAACTCTTCCCAGCAGGAATCAAACCACCTAAATTGAGTTCTGGGGCAAGTTGTTCTCCTCAGGAAAGAGCCTTAAAAACAGAGCGGGCCTGTTCTGCTTTCCTGTAGTTCAAAATCAGCAAATTTCAGGTAGAGAAACAACAGCAGAAATTAATTTTGGGGCACAACCACGTGGGTGGCTGTGGGTGCCTTGCACACAGCCCTTCCTACAGGCAGCATTTTTCTCTCCTCGCTTTTATCAGCGCCGGGGGATTACGGCTGCGCCAGCCCGATATGCCAAGAATTCATAAACAGGAACGAGCCGAAGCTCCAGGTTTTTCCTGTCACAGCTCAAATTTCAGCTACGTTTTTAAACTTACCAAGTTGCAAAGATCACGTACAATAAGCTTTCAGGAAAGACTTGCCTAATTCATTCAAGATAATCTATTCTTCAAAAGCGTTTCCATCCAAATTCTTATATTCTACATAGCAGAAAGTGAATTAGTGTCTTTTTTCTGGGGAAGCAGCTCCAAAAATTAATGGATCAAGTGCAATATATCAGATGGAAATCCCAAATACCTACCAGAATCAGGGAGTTCAGGCACACAAGCTATCAAACTGATAGGATCCAGGTTTACCTAAAGAACTATCAAACACCCAGAATTTATTCATTTTCAAGCTCCTGTCTCACATCCTGCCAGCTTTCCAGAGTCCACCTCCAGTGCTGTGCTTACACTCACCAAGTTGTATTCTCAGTAGTGGCACATTAATCCCTGCATTATCCCTGAGAATTCCAATATTCTGTACCACAGATGCAGCAGACAAAGCTGAATAGGTCCATAAATCCAGTACAGAGATTACAAATTTACAGACAGAACTGCCAGAGAATCACAGAATGTTCTGAGTTGAAAGGGCCCCACAAGATCATCAAGTCCAACTCTTGGAGTTGTGTAAAACGTCAGAGCAAAGTGCTCTTTGCAAAAGCAAAGGAGGGAACTGAGGAACAGATGTCCCTTTCCTATAACCTGTGTGGAACCCACAGGGTCCAGGGCAGGGGTGGGAGAAGAGAGAAAACCCAAGAGTGGAGCCTAAATTCTCTGTGATGCTCCAGATGGTATTTGGTCACCAAATGCAAATGAGAGCTCTGCAACTTGCAAATCCACAACTTTCCTGTCAAAAACGCTGCCAACAGTCAGACACTCCCTCCTCTCCTTCCACTTCTTCTGTCGGATGTACAAAAAAATGGATTTATGGGAAAAGGTACCGTGGCTGGAACAGCTGCCACACCTCTCCAGGCAATATCATTAAACAGCATTTTATCCTTCGGAAAACAAAACCTCAACAAACTGAAGCACGCTGAACTTTTTCGGACTTACAGAATCACTCCGGTTTTTCCTCACTCACTGTCCCCACACCAATTAGCTTTTTCCACCCAGGACAGAATAAAGATCTTCAACCTCTCTTCCAGTTTTAAATGCCACCACGATAAAAACCAGAACACCACAGTCAAGGCTGGCAGGAAGAAAAAATGTAGGAGAATGTGCAAGAGACACCTCTGAAGTTCCCAGCTGCCTGGTTAATCCAACCACTGCACTGATCTGTAACTGCTCTGCAAATAATTGTTTTTACTTAATCTCCCGTGACAGCATTTAATTATGCACAGTTTTGGAAAGCTACTACATAAACAACTCTCCTCGTACCTCCTGTTTACAACCACTAAGTTGTTTTCCCTGTGACTATTTGAAATTCTTTCATTAAAGGCAGATTTGTTGTTTACCAAATCTTGAATGTTAGAAAGATAAAGGAACATTTAGAGTTCATGAGCAAAAGCTGTTGAAGTGCTTCTGAAAGCAAAGCCTCAGTTTGGACTTTTCATCTGTTTACTGAAAGCAGTAGATATCATACAGCACTATTGGAGTGACTCCGTTATCCAGAAAAATCAATAATTATAATTTAGACTTGAATTAATAAAACATAATATTTAAAAACTAAATTCTTTAGAATTTAGTGATTTAAAAACCATTAAATTATTTCACTTTCAAAGCACAAGTCCTAGGCAGGAAAAGAGAAATCCAAAACTTCATTCTTGATAAGAAGTCATGATTGCATTAACAGCCATTATTCCCTAAAGTTCCTGTATCTCAGAAGATGTCAGTGTTTTGGATAGACTCTAGTCTTCCACTTGGATTTGCAGCATCACATTCCTGGGACCTGTGCTTCGTGGACATGTGAATAAAACACAACAACAAAGCTCTGCTCATGGAACTCTAAGTCTCAGTGACAATCCAACCTGTAGGAACAGCATTTGAAGCCAAAGCAGCTCATTTCCTGAGCAGGTTACCCCAAAAAAAGCATCATGTTATCCTGGCCCAGCTGAGAGTCAAGGAAAACTCTGCTTCAGTAACTTTCCTGTTTTCTGTTTGCATGCCTACATGGAAAAGCTCGATATATTTTCAGGAAGCTAATTTCAACTATCAAATACTTCAGTATTGCAGCCTGTTTATACAACAAAAAGCAGAATAAACTTGTTCCTTTTGCCTTGGGGCTGCATGAAGCAGTGAACACAAACTGTGTCCTTTGTCCTATCTCAAGGAATCAATGGACATAACTACCTTGTTCTGGCAGAATTTGAGGCTCAATATTTTGTCAATACTGATGTTTGAACTCTAAAATGTACTGAGCAGAGCCCGACAGCCCTATCAGCAGGAACATGCACAACACTCACACAATTTACATCACTTTGAACTATATCTGATAAGTCCCTACAAGTGTTTCAATGTGCTTTTAATATAGAACAAGGAAACCCATCCTTGTAGGATTTACACACGTGACAACAGACAAGTTTCAGATTTAATTCCACTTAAAAGTTACTGCTCTGAAGGCTCCAGCCTGGATGCTGGAACACCTCGAGTGCTGTGCCCAGTTCCGAGCCCCTCAGTTCAGGAAGGACACGGAGGGGCTGGAGCGTGTCCAGGGAAGGGAACGGAGCTGGGGAAGNTGGGGAGTCAGGCACAGGTTGGACTCTATGACCTTGGAAGCCTTTTCCAAACTAAATAATTCTG
>VZTH01004157.1:0-100881 GCA_013397815.1 Aleadryas rufinucha
ATCTCTCTTATGAGAAAAGGCTGAAGGAACTTGGCCTGTCCAGCCTTGAGAACAGACAACTGAGAGGGGACCTCATCAATGTCTGTAAGTATCTGGAGGGAAGATGTCAAGAGGTTGGATCCAGGCTCTGCTCAGTGGTGCCGAGCAATGGGACAAGAGGTAACAGTGAGAAACTGATGCACAGGAAGTTCCACCTGGATATGAGGAAGAATTTCTTTACTGTGCAGGTGACCAAGCACTGGAACAGGTTGTCCAGAGAGGTTGTGGAGTCTCCCTCACCGGAGATACTCAAGAACTGTCTGGACACAATCCTGTGCCATGTTTCTGGGATGACCCTGCTTGAGGAGGGAGGTTGGGCCAGATGACCACTGCTGTCCCTTCAACCTGACCCGTTCTGTGATTCTGTAAAATACTCGACAAATATTTTTGTTCATAACTAGTGTTCTGCTCTTTGAGGAGGACAAACTGGGTGTGTAAAAGGTTATAGGAATGCTGCGTTTTAAGAGTGGATAGTTAGCCACTGTCAGGATGTCCCAAGAGTAAGATATATGCATATTTTTCTAATTAATACACACACAATTTTATAGAAAAATTACAAATACTGACAACTGCAGTCATAATTATTAGCTACAGAAACAGGATTCAGGAGAAACCCGTAGGAGTTAAGGTGGATAGCTCTCTGAAAATGTCAGTCATTTGGTAATGTTTAAAGTAAGAAATGATGTCAGGTGTTTTTCAGAAGGACAGCAGGGAAGGTTAGAAATGCTCACATCAAGATTAGGAATGCTACTCATGTTATTTACCAGAGTACCTTCCCTGTTTAGAGAATCCTTGAAAAATGACTGAAGATCATGCAATAGGAAATCTAGGAAAGAATATAAAGGCGAGCAGAGAGTAATTTTTATTCACTATTTCCAAATTAGCAGAAGTAGCAAGAACACAATAAAACTTTATTGCATAAAGCTTTCAGGTTTGAAACAACTAAGAGGCATTTTTGCACATAATCTTGTCAGTGAACAGTGGAATTCTGTCACATGATACCATTAATGCCAGAAATTAAAAATAAAAGAGACAGCTTTTAGAAATGAGGCCAGACACTTTGAGGCCAGACTTTGTGGAGTATGTGTCTACCTGCAAATATGAAATACCATACATCCAATGTCACAGTAAGTGCCTGAGGAGGAATAACCCCAAGTACCAGCACTGGAGAGCAGCTCTGCTGGGAAGGACCTAGGAGTCTTGGTGGGTGACAGGCTGACCATAAGCCGGCACTGTGCCCTTGTGGCCAGGAGGGCCAGTGGGATCCTGGGGCGCACTGGGAAGGGTGTGGCCAGCAGGTTGAGGGAGGTGATCCTGCCCCTCTACTCGGCCCTAGTGAGGCCACATCTGGAGTGCTGTGTCCAGTTCTGAGCTCCTCAGCACAAGAAAGATGAGGAGCTACTGGAGAGGGTCCAGTGGAGGCCACAAAAATGATGAGGGGTCTGGAGCATCTCTCTAATGAGGAGAGACTGCAGGAGCTGGGCCGGTTTAGTCTTGAAAAGAGAAGACTGAGAGGGGATCTCATCAATACATATAAATATCTCAAAAGCAGATGCCAAGAGGACGGTGTCAGGCTCTTTTCAGTGGCACCCAGTGACAGGACAAGGAGCAATGGCCATAAACTAAAACACAAGAAGTCTCACCTCAACCAGAGGACGAACTTCTTTATGTTGAGGGTGGCAGAGCACTGGAACAGGCTGCCCAGGGTGATTACGGGTCTCCCTCTCTGGAGCCATTCCAAACCCACCTGGGCACATTCCTGTGTAAGCTGCTCCAGGTGACCCTGCCTTGGCAGAGGGGTTGGACTGGATGATCTCCAGAGGTCCCATCCAAACATAAGGATTCTGATTCTTAACCTGCTGGGTGAAAGAAACCGCTAGGCCTGGGTTGCCTTGAGGAAGGGGGGATTCTTATTTGCATTTGCGTTTTCACTGTATTTCCCAGGGCACAATATTGGTGGATCCACGGCTGACTGATCCCACCCCCGAGGCACCCCATCCTCGCGGAATCCCATCCCTTTGGGATCCCATTCCCGCGCGGTCCCGCCCCAGCGCCCGCCCCGCGGCTCGCGCTCGGCCGGAAGTGAGGGCAGGCGGGGAGGGGGGCGGTGTCGCGCGGCTCCCCACGGGCCTCGGCCGCCGCCATTTTGTTGGTGCCGGGCGCTGCCGGCGGGGCGGGAAGGGTCGGGAATCGCTTGTCGGCTCCTCCTTCGTCGGGGCCGAGAGGCGGGGACTGAGCGCGGCCCGGCCGGGACGGGACGGAGCGGCGGGGCCCAACGCGGCGCAGCGATGTCGGCATTCTCGGAGGCGGCGCTGGAGCGGAAGCTGTCGGAGCTGAGCAACTCGCAGCAGAGCGTGCAGACCCTGAGCCTGTGGCTCATCCACCACCGCAAGCACTCGGCGCTCATCGTCAGCGTGTGGGAGCGGGAGCTGCGCAAAGGTGAGGCCGGGGCCGGGCAGGGCCCGCCGGGGCGCCCCGGGGCGGTGGGTCCGGGGAGGAGACGGAGGTGGCCGCCCCTGCTCCGGAGTGCGGCTGCAGGGGAGGGAGGATGGCGGCGGGGCTGCTCGGCCTGCGGAGCCGGGGAAGCAGGCGGGCAGAGAGGGAGGGTAGGCCTCAGCGCCTGGGGAGAGCGGAACTGTTGGGGCCGGCGTTAAACGTCGGCTCTCCGTTGCTCGATGACCGTGGGCTGGCAGGTGCTTCTCCCCCTTTTTCTTCAACTACCCTCGCTCTTCTGTCTTCCCCCCCATTCTCCCTTCTCCCCTTAACGAGATGCATCTGAAGAGGCTGCCCCTTGTGTTTTATTGTCTTTTTTTTTTTTTTTTTTTTGTGAAGGAGAAAGGAAAGTGGGAAACGGGACGGAATGCTGCGAGGCAGGTGTTTAAGGCTTTTTGTTGTTAGTATTAATTACAGCTCTTTCCAGACGGAGCCTTTTTAGGTATTATTTTTCATCACCTGTAGTGATGGTTAGCTGTAATACTGTTTGAATTCCTTATCCACTCTGGTTTTCTTGCCAGAAACAGTTCTTGAAGGGCAGATGAGGATGGGAGTACACTGCGGGAAGAGCAATGTAGTGTGTCCAAAGTGGTTTTTACTTCCCGATTTTGCCAGATGGTTAATACCAATGTTACCATAATAAAAACGTGAGTTTCTTAAGCTATGTTCAATGTACAGACTGAAATGCTAATGTGCCTTTCCATTTAACAGGAAAGAACTTGCAGCTATAGGCAGTGGTTCAGGGAGTGAAAGGGGGAGATGGCATAGGAAGGTTTATTTGACCTGACTGGAAAATAACTTGATCTTAAGTTGGTTCATTTAAGCAGAAGAAAACTCACTTGCTAGGACTCTGCTTTGCTCTAGGAAATGATGCTGTTTTCCAGTAGCTTCCTTTGAAGCCTCACTAACATGTGGATCTTTGATGGGAAAAATAGAAGACCCAGTCTTTCAGATTGAGAGGAAAAACAGCACTAAGCCATTACAGGACTTAAGAAAGAGGAAGGAACCACTGAGTTTTGTGTAGTATGACTACTGTGGTTTTGTTTAAAATACTCTTTTTATGGGATATGTTATCTTTTGAACTTTGAGGCACGAGTTGAATTCTTTTTTGTATTGACTGAAGAAAGACTGACGTGGAGGCATATTCTATCTTAGGAAATAAACACATTTTCACTCTATGCTAGTTGCGAGCTTGCTTTTTTGTTCCAGGAGCAAATGAATGGGTCTCCCATCTCTCTGAAACATTGCACATTTCTCGACCTTCTAATCAAACCACGTGAATGTTGGGGTTTCGAATTATACCAGAAAGGTATCTTAAACTAATTGAAATAGTGACAGAGTTTTGGTTGCTCATCTTAATTAACATGCACAATACTAGTTCATAGTAATCTATGATATTAATAGTCAGTCCTTAACTTTAATTTTCCTGTTGTGCTGGTTGACTAATTGGAGAAATGAGATCTTTGAAACCTGGGCTACGTGTCTGAAAGTGGCATTGAGAGGCGAGGATAACAAACTTGTTTTGAGCTTTTGGTGAGAATAGCTGCCATGATTGGGTTTGTTTTGTCCGTTGGAGTTGTCGTCCAGCCTCTGCTGCTTCGAAGTAATATTTTTCTGTGACCTCTCTTTGAACACCAACCTTCAAGGGTCTGTGGAAAGCATGTGAAACTCTTACCTGTGGTAGGAGTAGCTTAGCTGCTTTCAAGGTCCTGATCCTTTTCTTCTGGGCTTTTAGGCCTGTGTGAAGTGTTTCATACTGGAAAATAGGAAGCTTCATTTGAGGCTGGCATAGTTAATATACACAGGATGTATTTCAATTTTCCATCTCTTATAATACCCGAGCTTCATAAATGTTAGCTTGCATTTACCTGATACTAACTTCTGGCAAATTGCAGTGCAGAATTGTAAGATGGTGCCTAATCCCCAAAGGTGGGTGTAATGATCTAACCAGACAGCATGGGAAAGGTGAGAGGAAAACTGATGTCTTGTGGTGAAGTGAGTGCATAAAACACCACAAAGTAAAATATTGGCAATAAGGTTGTAACTAGAGTAAGTTTAAGGCTCCTGACTTGCTTGTCATCCAAGCCATAGAAACATGATTTCTCTCCTACCTGAGAGGAAAATTACCTCTATTTGGGGAATATGGATACAAAAGATATTGGCATTGTCAGCTGCTGTTGCTAGCCAGTAATATCCTGGAACTGAAAATTGAACCTTCCCTTTCTAGATTTTATTTCCTTTCATTGTATCTCCTTTTTTATTGTCACCCCCGTCTCCAGACCTTCCTTCCAGCCTACTGCCTTTCAGGAACATTGTATAACTAGTTGGGTTGAACACAATACAATGATACTAAGTTTTTTTCTGGATGCTTTCAGTTTTAGTTAAAGATCGCTTGCTTCAGCTGAGCTTGCATGAGTCTTCCTGAACATGTCTCTAGTTATTCGTAAAGACAAGTGCTAAGATCAGAGCTCTTTTTTTCTTAAATGTTTGATTCTGATTCTTTTATTTTTAAAATAGTCTTTTTCTTTATACCACATTGGAGTAGAGGGGAAAAGACAGCTTTCCAAATCTGCAAATAATTTATGCAGCATAAAATGTTGGTGCCTTTCTGTTTCCTTGGGTTAATTGGCAGTGGTCGGGTCCCATATTCTGGCATCTCTATGGATCATCAGTTCAATACACCTTCATGTACAGGTTTTCTTGAAAAGTGTGTACTGAGGAAAATAATCCTGTATCAGCTAGATTTCAGATGTATGAAATGTAATGCTTGAAGTTGAATAGTTAATTACTTGGTAATCATAAGCTTATTCAGTATTTAAGTAGTTAAATAGTACTAATTAATTAATTTGTGATTACATCAGTCGTTTTAAAAAGGCAACTGGTGGGCCCATTTAAACTATGTAATTTTGCGTATCCATAAAGAGAATGACTTATAAGGTTTCTTTTTAAACTGAATAGTGTCATAACAGATAAAAATTTGTTGTGTAAACCTGCAGTCACTGAATGGCTGGTGGGAAACCCCTTAGGAAACACCTTTGAATAGGCTCCTCTGAGATGGAGTCTGTTGAGAATTATTTTTTGTTATTTGCAAGTCAGGTGTGTTCTCTTGCATACATCTCTTGCTCCCTGGTTTCAGGATGCTCTGCAACTGTAGAGGTTTGCTACTTGTTTGTTTTGTTTTGAAATGAAAAGTTTCAGTTCTGTAATTCAAAGCATCTGCCTTCAAGGGTGAGCAGTAACTGCTTGTTCAGTAGGCTCGATGTGCAATTGGCTGTACTTGGTTAAAATATGTTCTTTTTCAAAGGAGAAAACCCCAAATTGCTAAAAGTTTGTAATATGGGACTTGTTATTTTGAGTTCAATTAGCTGTCCGTAATAATCTTTTCCTGTCATCTCATTTTCTATTAGCTTTTCCAGGCCCAGCTCTTTCACTTGTTAAGTATTTATTTCCTAGTGATATTTTAGTAACCACAGAAGCACAGAATATTCTGAGTTGGAAGGGACCTACAAGGATCATCGTGTCCAAGTCTTGGCTCTGCACAGGACATTGTCACGTTGTATCTTTAAACCTAATTTCAGATTCAAGTATCTGTTTCCTCAGAGCCGGATGTGGCTCATTGATAAGTCAGTAACAGAAACTGATGGTGATCATCCCCCATCTCCCTTAATCACTTGACCTCTTGTTTTGGCTGTCATCTGTCACCCCACCCATGTCACACTGATCATTGTCTTCTCTGCACAGCTTATCTAGGTCAGTAGAGCCATTTTGTATTGCCTTTAAGACAGCCGTGGTTGTGTAGGTACATCTGGGCTGCTACAGGGGGATGTATTTGTAGTGCTTGACTCTGCCAGTTCACCTGCTGTTCCAGTTTATTATACTTTTTTGGTTTTGTTTTGTGGTGTTGAAGTCATTCAGTGGTATAAGAAGCTCTTTTTTTTTGCTTATTTATGGATTATCTACAGCTTTGGCTACTGGGACATATGCTGGTGCTTGGGTCCTCATCCAGTATAGCTGTTGGCGTTGATGCAATATGTTTTTCTGAAGCTATTGGCTGTTGTGGCAGCTGCTGAAATTTGGAAGGTAGAGGATTTTAGTAAGTAAATTGTGAAGGCCTAGCAACAGTGAAAGCAGATTTGAAGGTTGCACCGCATCTGAATTACTCTAATACTTAGTCAGCTGCTTTGGAGCACAACTACAGCCAAAAGTGATTGCAATATATTGCCTTGCAGATGGGAAGTGGATCACAGGAAACAAGTTCCTGGTTTAAAGCAATTATTTTCTGTACCATGTAGTGTAGTTTTTTCTTCCAGGAGAAGGGATTGTTCTCTTCTGGTGGTTGTAAGATTATTTTACTTAACGGTGGTATAGTGTCATTGGCCAGTGTGAGAGAATAAATAGATTTTGGTTTCTTTTATTTAAAAGAAGCAAAATGATGGCTTTCTAATTTCACTGGTTATGCCTGCGTGAATCTTCTCATCTATACCAAAAGATCTGGAGAGCAACAAACAGGCAAAACTTTGGGTGAATGGGTGTTGAGTCAAGTTAGGGAAACTTGCTATGTACATGATATACAAAATGATCTTCAGTTAGGAGCAACAGAGTGGCAATATGAGAGCCTTTCATTTAAACCAGTTACGTTTGGATTGTGTAGTCCAAACATGCGTGTCACCTGTACCTGCCTGTGTTTCACAGTTCTGGTTCTGAATACTTAAATGTATGGTGTTTTTCCTATCCTGAAACTGTTGTTGCTGTCGATTCATATCCATCTTGGCATTTTACCAGCCAGGCGAGGCAATGAAAGGAATTGGTTTGTTTCATATGTTCAGGTAATTCAAGATGCACTAAGTGCAGTGGGAAGCTTCTGCAGAGTAATTATGTTGGAATGGTTTCTTTGGTCTGTGACCAGCTTTCTGGCATTCCCGTGGTAATTTAATGCTGATGGCCTTTTTGCCAGCACTGACTGTGTGCTGTGTTCCCTTTGTTACTAGTCTCCAAACTCAGAGTCAAAATACTTGGACCCTCAGACCTTGAACACATTCAGTGAGCAGTCCCAATCCCCCCTTTCAAGAGAAAACATAGCAATTAGCAAACCTTGGTAAAATTCACCAGGTGATTGTGCTAGGTTGAACACTTAATGTAACCTTGTCTTAGAAGAACGTTAATGAATTTTAAGGTTAAATGCTTGTTGCACAACTTGCCTTTTATGGATTATGTTATCTTTGAATCGTCCTTTCTGGTGGCAGCCTCTCAAGTGGCTTTTTAGAGTAATGTTACCGAAGATTCTCTACTTAATCAGCTTGCGTAAAAACCCTCGTTAGCTCTCTGCAGTGTGAAGGATCAGTGATGTTGCACTCAAGTTTCAGTGCTGCTTGACTTAACAATGCTTGGTCTTGTAATAAAAAGCTTGAAAGCTTGTCAGGTATTTACGGAGATGTCATGAACTCCTCTTGCAAAAGTGTGAAGCATGCTGTGAGACAGAAAGTGTCCCAGAGATTTTGGGGGAAGTGCTGCCACTCATATACTCTACTGCATCTATGTAGACTAAAGTAATTCAAATACAACTGAGCCAAGTCTTTATTTAAATCCGTACTAGAGAACTTTAGTGTGCTAATGAAATGTTTAGTGCTGACAACTGTTGTGGGATTTTAACATACTGATGCTTATTGTCTCAAACCCTTTTGTTAGGTGGTATTTTCTTTCAAGGTCACTTGACACAGCAGAGCTGGCCTGTAGAAGGCTACAGCCTGATGTAACATTTTCAGATGGCTCAGTCAGTCTACACACTTCTAGTGGGATGTAAGTGAAATCTCGTATGCTTGTGTGTTTTTCTGTAGTTTCTTCCAGTATAGCTAAGACAGCAAATAGCTCTTGGTTCTAGGGAAAATGTGTAAAACAGCATGAAACTAATGGGCATGTTTGTAGCAATCTTGATGGGAGCTCAATTTCAAATGCAGGAGGTAAACCTGGAGAAGACAAATACAGGTGATTATTACTGACTTTGATTGCCAGGGCTAACCTCGGTGAAAATGACTGGTTTATTGCCTTTCAGGGTAGAATACTGTTTTCTTGCACTAAAGTGGTGGCTTATCAGTGTTCTGTATTATGGACTAAAGCATATAATGTCAGGGCATCTGTATTGAACTGTTGGAGAACCAGGCATACCCAGGCAGGGCTAACAAGCATGTGTTCCTGAGAAGGATGGATTGCCACAAACTAAGACTTGATAATGTAGTCTCCACTGCAGATATCTCAACATGCTGATTGTTGGTGAAATATCATCGTTATCTGGAGGATATTCATTGGCATTTAAACATATCCGATACATTTTTGGGACAGACATAGTCTCATTTGCAAGGTGCCAATCCCATGTAGTCTCCTTGTAGATGCTTTAAGAGTAATCTGCTTTATATGGCTCTTATACCAACTGCTGCTTATACCAGCACTGTTGACATGTTAAAATATTTCAGAATCCAGTGCTTCAGGGAGCTGCTTTGGTGGCTAAATGGTGAATCTAACTGCAACAAGCAGAGGAGTTATGTGAACACTGCACAGAGCTTCTGAAAAGATGACTCGATCCAACACGGATGATTTCTTGGCAGTTTTGTGTTTGCAGACAGTACTGCTGGTGTACCAGAGATGCTGTGGATTGGCTACTTCTAACACTGTACATTCTGGCAGTGTGTGCCTTTCAGATCCTTCTTCAACCTAAGTGCTTACAGGTTTTTTCCTTTCATTTTCTTCTGACAATAAGAATGCTTTTGCTAATAGCCTTGCCATGTGTTGAGGACCTTCAAAAATCATCTGTTTGATGCATTTTGATATTCTGAGGTTTATCAATGCCCAGGGCTGGAAAGTTAGTGTCACTGCTGCTGAAAAGAGATGCTTTAAACATAGTTCCTTTACCAGAACAGATCTATTTGGTCCTGAAGTTAACTTTGTGTTTCAGACATCACTGGTTAATCATAGTCATGCTAGCAACAGAATGTTTTCAGCTCAGGTGTCAGCCTCAGGTGCTAGAGGTTATATTGCACTTCAGTCTTATGTGTAAGGCAGAGTGCTAGTAGACCGGTATGTAAGGCTTGAAGATTTGTGAAGGGAAGGGGAACACTTCTCAAGACTAGACATAATTTTTACCTTTGGAATTTTGTGCAGCACGTTCTTGCAGCAAGAGGAATTGAATTTTAGTTCACAGTTTTCCATGTGAACATAAGGGTAGAATATTAGTTGAATTTTTGACCAAAGCCACAGATGGCTTAATAGTGGGTTTAGGGTTTTTGTTCATTCTGCGCAGCTTTGCTTATG
The DNA here is from genome assembly GCA_013397815.1 of Aleadryas rufinucha. Classification (NCBI taxonomy): domain Eukaryota; kingdom Metazoa; phylum Chordata; class Aves; order Passeriformes; genus Aleadryas; species Aleadryas rufinucha. The sequence goes on from VZTH01004157.1 coordinate 9,835, forward strand.
TTGAATTGTAGTAGAAAGCTGAAAAGGTAATACTAGGGGAAATAAGCCTGAAAGTGACTTTCTGGTGCTTAGAATGCTTTTACCAAATATGATACATCAATCTTTTACTGTAGTGAATAGATAAAGTCTAGGCTTTGTGAGAATCAGCATCACCTGACTTCATGGCACTGTGTATCCACCTTCTGTCTTTGCCATCCCAGTTGGTTTGGCTGTTTATTGGAAAGAAGGAAGTTGGGGTCTCTCACAAATGGGTTACATCACTGACGATTAAAACATGAGGGCTTTTTTTTCCTCTGAAATGGGTGGACAAGGGCCTATCCTGCATGCAGTTCCAGAGGATATAGGATGGGGCACAGCCTGCTTCATTAGATTTTGACTCCTAATTCTGGGCTTATTTTAAAAATGGGAGAGAGGGCAGGGCCATCTTTGGTAAATGCTAGTTACTTTTTGATATGCCTATGAGACAATGTGTTTTCTGAGATTCTCTCTTTGAATAATTCAAAACTTGCTAGGTGTCAGAACTCTGATTTACGTGAAACATAGGTAGGAGATGTGCTGTTTTATCATCAGTCAGGTTTTAATATAGAAATTGAGCAGCACAAGTTTATAAAACCTACATTTTAGATTAGCCAGATTTTGACCCAAATAGAGTAATTTCCTGGGTGCTTGAATGTAGTGGCTTCACTGTTTGGAGCAGACTCTTGGTAGAGTCCCTCTTGTGTCCAGCACTTCCAAGCTGGTTGTTTTTTGGGTTTTTTTTTGCTAGTCTTTAGTTTGCCTTGATTGTAAGAGAAGTGCATTTTTACATTTAACAGAGGGTTTTTTCCCCAGTCAGTCCAGAACTTCCAACTTGTTAGATGTGTCTGTTCAAGAGGATGGAAAGAATTCATTACTTCAAGGAGAAATCCTTCAGAGGAGTCTTTCTGTAGTGCAAAATTTATTCTCAAAAGCATTTCCCTAGAGAAAGCATATTAATGTTGAATTTTCCCTTTATATGTGAGGTGGTGGTTCTGCGTTTTTGAGAGGATGGAGTAGAAAGTAACAAAATCAAATCACATTTGCTTGCACAAATTATAAGAAATTCTAGATTGTCTTTGCCACAGTGCTGCTTTCTTTGAGAGAGCAGAAAAACTTGTCTTTCAAGAGAAGCCTCTTTTTAGAATTAGAGTGTACATACTGAGATTATGTGGTGGTAATGATATTCTGGTGTTAACCAAGGGTAGAAGTGTTACAAGAAGTGTTTCAGCTCCAAGAAACTTGTAGATTAATGAAGATAAGATGAAGTGTGGTTGTAAGTGAAAATAGCCAGGTAGGAGCACTTAGAAAACATGGAATAGATTTTGAGAAGCAACTCGTAAATTGGAAGCTCGTAGTCTGTTGCACATTAAGAGAGGTGGGATAAGATGTTTAAGATGCTTGGATAAGAGATACACCACATGAGCTTGAAAGTGGTTTTTGAAAATGTTTTTGTGATATTACAGCTGCTGGCACATGAGTGTTTTAACAATTTAGAGATGAGGAAGAGGTGTGTCACAGTGATACAGGGAGACTGACTAGGGACTGGCTGTTGAGTTTGCTTAAATGTGAGAATGAGGAGTGGTTGTGTAAGACTGAGTGAAATTCAGACTGAAATGGAGGAGGTTCTTCACATGAATGATTGTGGATCTGTGAAGTGCCTTGTCAGAAGACTTCATGAGTGTAAGAAATTTGTGCAGGCTTAAAAGAAAGCTGAAGTACTTGGAAGAAATCCACTAAGGCCACCAAACAGGAATCATATAAGGCTCAGGAAAACACCTGGAAATAGTTTGGGGATGAAGAACACTTTGGAATATCTGGGGTTTTTTTCTGTGTGTTTTTTGAGATAGTACTAAATGGAAGTTGTGTCATACTATGAAGGAAGAAGAACTTGAACAAAGAGAGCAGAAGAGAGAAAAAACCCAATGGGTGACCAAAATCTTTTCACATGAAAATACTGAAAATGTGAAATGGTGCAAGCAGTAATGAAAATGGGAAAAACACACTTGATTTTGGGGTGGGTGTTTGTCTTCAGTATAAACCTGGATACATAGGTGTTAGTTGAAGGAAATAAAATTTCTAATTATTCTTTATTTTTCTTTTTATTAGCAAAACCAAATAGGAAGCTGACATTCCTGTACTTGGCCAATGATGTCATACAGAACAGCAAAAGGAAAGGACCAGAATTTACAAAAGACTTTGCTCCAGTAATAGTGGAGGCTTTTAAGCATGTCTCAAGGTACAGTAGACTTGTATGTGCGGTGACCTTCATCGTACTGTATTTGAGGGGTGTTTAGAGAAGTCATCAGTTGATCTTTTCTGGCCCAGCTAGTCTTCGTGTGCTATTTCTGTACTTGAAGTCTTGTTAGTTTGATTTATTCAGTATTCTTTTGTTCTTGGATAGTCTTAACACTGTTGGATGAAGTTTGATAGTAAATTCATCAGCATTCAGTCCCTTTTTGTCTTGGAAAGCTGTTAGCTATTCCTGAAACTAAGACTTGCTTACTGTCTGTGTTTGTGTGCTACACCAGTTTGACATTTTTCATTACTGGATGTTGTGTGTTTTGTTTTTCCCCAGCAGCCACTAATCTCATTGCATGAGGAAGCTAGAGTCTTGATATGGGATTATTTTCACAATGATACACAGCTGTTGAAGCAACATAAACCTGTTTGTAGATTTATGGGTTGAGAAGAAAACAGAGTTGGGCATTGGCTGTTTTTTTTTTTCCTCATCTGCTAGGACATCTTGAACTGGTCTTTGCTTTCTTTTAAATGTGAATTTGTTATTTTCTGAGATTATTTGACTTCTGATGCCTGGATATTGCTAAGGTCTATGAAGGTCCTTTTGTGAAAAATACCATGCAGCGGTGCTATACTTCTGCCTAATGCTGATATTTGCTTCTTTTCCTTGTAACAGTGAGTCTGATGAGAGTTGTAAGAAACACCTTGGCCGAGTGCTGTCTATCTGGGAAGAAAGGTCTGTTTATGAAAATGATGTATTAGAACAACTTAGGCAAGCTTTGTGTAAGTATTTTGTGACTGTATGAAGGTTCAGGCTCTTGTTTGAAATGATATTACCCTGACTGCTGTGTTTGTTTTCATTTAGATGGAGACAGAAAGGTGAGGAAGCGCACATACGAACAGATAAAAGTTGATGAAAATAACTGTTCACCTCGAAGTTCTCCCACTGATCCTCCACAGGTAAAAGCATGTTTATAAAATTCTGTATTTACATGTGGTTTCATATAGAATTTTTCAGTTGCTCTTGTTTTTGAATGGTCTTTTTCTTTTTGGTGAGGTACTGTTTCTGGGCAAGGGTGGCTACACCTGAAACTTTTCGTAGTTCTTCAGTGGGATATGCTGTAACTTTAGATATTTGACACTAAACCCAAATGTATGAACTGTATGTCCAGCTTTGTTCATGTCAGGAGTTCAGCAGTAGTTTCTGCAATGTATTGAATTCTCATTCAGCTTCCAGAGTAGTAGTAACACATGTACTAGAATAAGGTTGTTATGGATTTATCAATAAAATATTTCTCGACGTTTCAGTCCTGATGGCTGTGAAAAATTCTTGTCTACCTTCCACTATTATGGCTTTTCTAAATCTTGTGGGTTTTGTTATGGTATTGTCCTATCTCAAAAGGATTTTTGTTATAGCAAAGAACAATTGTCCTCCAGTCATCACAGTTTAGTATGTTTTTCTGTAGCAGATGTCTGGGCTTCTGTGAACATCAGCCCTACTTTCAGAAGAAGTGCACTGATACAGTCTTTTGCAATAGTGAAGCAAAATGACAAGAAAAATAATTTAAAAAAATGTATAATAAAATGAAAGGTACTGTAAAATAATCACTACTGTCAAGAAGAAAAGATTTATAAGTATTCCTGTAGCAAGAATTTAAATGAAAAAGCTCCTGTAGAAAGGTGACCTTTAAAACTAGAAACACTGCAATGTTGTGCTGAGAATTAAAGGTTTGGTTTTGTTGTGTTGTGACTCTAAAAGCTGATACTGTAAACGCTGTTAAAATTACCATCAAATCAATTCTGTAAGGTTGTTGTAAAATACTTTTGTTCTAGGATCTGTTTATTTAAACTAGTTCTCAATCTTGCATGCTTTTTTCAGACCACAGATCTCATTAGAGCATTACAAGAACTAGAAAACGCTGCCTCTGGGGATGCAGCAGTTCACCAGAGAATAGCTTCCTTGCCTATAGAGGTCCAGGATGTGTCCCTGTTAGACAGAATAACAGGTGAGGGTTGGGGGCCTGGTAACCGAAATGCTGTTCTAAGAACATAATGGTACATAATGAAATCACGCTGTACTTGTTTTTCTCTGCTTGCTTTTTAGATAAGGAATCTGGAGAGCAACTTTCCAAAATGGTAGATGATGCATGTATGTTACTGGCGGATTACAATGGCAGGTTGGCAGCTGAAATAGATGATAGAAAACAGCTAACTCGAATGTTATCAGACTATCTCCGATGTCAAAAAGAGTTCCTTGCAGAGAAAGAACATAAGCTGGAAGTGCGTAATGTTTTGTTTTAGTCCCTTCTTCACTAAAGCTTGTTCTTGCAAATGTTTTTAGTTAGCCTAAACAACTTTTCTCTCCAGAGATAAATATTTAATTGCCACTGTTATGTCTTTCTTCCAGCACATTATTAACACATTGTTTGATTCTACTGTTCTAAACCTGCTAAACCAGCTCTTTCTGTTTTTTTAGCTATTCAGTCTTTGTTGTATGTACAGACTTAATTTTAGTAGTGCAGATAGAAAGTCTTATCCTTAATCTTACAAACGTAATTCTTCATAGTGTAATTTTCTTTCCATGCTCTTTTCATTCATTGTTGTAAGTCTTAGTTATGTATTTGCTAAAAGATAAGAATTTAATTCCTGGTTTCAACACAACTTTTTAACCTGACTCAAGCATCCATTAAACACAGTAAAATGTAGCTGTAGCTTCTACGGCCTCTCACGCAGCTGGTTATCAGCACTAGCACCAGCAGGACCAAACAGATCATAAAAGAAGGATGCAGAGCGAGCAGCTCATTATGAGCAAATGATCTCTTAAGTTATTGTGTTCTTCGCTGTTACCAGACATTTGTTTTCCTTTCCTACCATGTACTACTGTAAAGCCTCCTATTGAACATTCCACATGTTTAGACTATGTCCATAATTTCATGTCAATTGCTTCCCAGTGCTAATTTGGGTATTACAATAATGGAATTGAAGCTACATCATTTTGCAAGGGGAGATATCTGAACAATCACGGTGCCCTGTAACTGCAGCATATGCATATATGGTCCCAAAATTAATTACTCTTCAGGTTTTGTCATATACGCCTTTCAAGACCGTTTTCTTTCCCTAGTGGTTTCTTTACGTTTTTATGACTTCATAACTTGAGTTCAGATTTTGTGGTGCCTATGTTCAGGAAAATGCTGTTCACAAAGTATTTGAAGTCATCATTCAGAGCGGTTGTATCATTCCTACCCTACTCGTATTTCCTGACTTACTTCCTTTCCTCTATGCCTCACAGAAAAGCAATTGATGAAGGTTCTTCCTGTCAACCTTACTGTGTTTATCCTGTGGGAAGAATATCAACCAACTTCATGTAAGATAGATGGTATGCATGGTAGTGCTGATTGCAATAGCAGCTGACCCAACTGCATAATGGAACCTGGAAGACTAAAGAACAGGAAGCCTTAAGCTTTTCATCACGTGCCCTGCCTTCTCTCTCTTTGTGTAATGGGTTTGAAGGACAAGTTCCCACAGTATCAGTGAAGGGCTGGTTGTCTAGAGACACTGACTTTTTTTTGTAGCTCATTACCAGCAGTTATACCCTGTTTAGTTATAGTAGAATACCGGGATAGTGAGTTGCTCAGAAGGCAGTGCGTTAGTCGTTCAGACAGATTTAGACTTCAGTAAAACAAGAGAGCTCAATTTAAAAGAAATTAAAAAAGGTAGCGCAGCTGTGAGCAGACTCCACCCTTGTTGGGTGTTTTCAGCAAGTATAAACCAGTGTAATTTCCCAGTGTTACTAGATTAGAGAATGCATAATTCTGAGAGAAAGCAATTACGTGTTACTGGGCTGTTATGGTCCTTCAGATGGTTTCTTGGCTGAATTATTTAAACTGCTAAAGAATTTAAATCTAATACAGCACAGTTCCATTTTTGCACTAGTTTGAGGTCTTTCTTTAAAAAGTAGGAGACAGTCTTCAGTATCTGTAGCAGTCTGTTTTACACAGGTGAAATCCTAGGATGTTGCAGTACACTGTAAGAATGTTTTTTGGCTGATTAGTGTGGCATAAATATGAGTTTCTAATAAAGAACTACGAGCCAGGATTGTGTCAACCCAGTTGCTAATAAAGGCCTATAAGCCAAGAGATTTTAAAAAACAAGAACCTTAAAATGAAGTTTCTAAACTAGTGTTGAGTAAAGTGACTTTATGCTCACTTGAAGTAATGCTTTTTGGTTTGGGAAGTGGAGGCTGATAAACATTCTGAAGTTTTGAAATGTAAGATTAGGATGTCTTAGTGGTATTGTCTGTAGAGCTTACTGACTTAGCATATGTAGGATTTTTTTGGTGATTAAGAAATGGAGATAAAGCAAGGACTCTGTTTTTGCAGACTTGGGAAATTCCGTGGCTCAAATTGAACCTTGCTTCTTGGCTTCTCATTTGAAATAGCACTGGGAGAGGGCCTGCCACCTAATTCTTTGAGGATGTGTTTCCTTGAACTGTCTGTCCCTAGGTTTTGCTGCTCAAGTTTCATTTCTAGTGAAATTAATTTGTTTAGACAAACTTGTTTCATGTGTTAGACTTCTGTCTGTTGACACAGCCAGAGTGTAACGTGGTCTCTCAGTTGTAAAAGAAGGTCTTTATTTCTTCTTGAATTAGTATCACCAATCTGTGAGTATAATGCTGAGACCTTGGCTTACTGATTCCTTACCATACCAAACAGGTATAGTAAGGAACAAAGTGGATGTATTCTTAGTTGAATCTAGAAATGTTACCTGCTGTTAACCTGGTTTAACAATTAGAATTGAAATTCCTAAAGAATTGTCAGTAGCTTTCAGCTTTAGATGAAAGCTTTAGACCTAAATTTGCAGATCTTTTGTCTTCTAAAGATGATTTACAGGTAAGTAATTTTGAATAACCAATCTTTCCACGAGTAATTTTTTTAAGAATAAGAGTCTCTCTGATAGTTATTTCTGAAACAAAAGTACATGATTCCCATCAAAAGCAAGGTAATGTATGTGCTAAATCTTGACAGGAAATTTTGATAACAGATAAATAATGTCATGTCTGCATCAAAAGCTAACTGTACTGCTTAGTAGGTGACTTTCCTAAGTATGTTTGGGGTAAGTAGTGTCATCTTTAACTCTTCAATTGTTTTCTTTAACGTCTGTCTAGCTTCTGTTGCAGGTGGTGGACATGGACCTATCTTCTAATGATGTCACCATCCATTAGTACAGACATCCTGCTAAAAATAAATTTAAGAATCAAAATCTTGTATTGTCTGTTGTTTTTGAAAACTTGAAGAGGAGGAATTCTGTAACTACTCATACCAAACCTCTGCTGTTTTCATCTATATTCTCACAAACGTTACTGAGTTTATGCCTGAGATGGATAAGTATTTATCCAGTGTCATTCTTTTTTCCTGAAGACTAAAATTTTCACATGGTTGTTCCTAAAACTCTCACATTCTTTCAGTGAAATAATTCAAAATTCCCAATATAGAAGTTTGGGAGTTGCTTGCATTGAAGCTGCCATTTCCAAAAGGAGAAAGCTGTGAGAGCAAGACTTTTTCAGACTTTTGCTTTTTAAATTACACTGTTGAGTTTACATGATCAGAAATGAGAATTGATGAATGTAGGACTTGTCCTTCACAAGCACAATAAAAAAACTTTCACTTTATTAGGTAACAGAGAAGGTGTGCTTTATAATTGCACTTAGGCCCTGTTAGAATCCCCCTCAAATTTAATTTTCCCTTCACTTTTGGTAGTATTAAAGTAGCGTAAATATTTAAAGTTCAATGTACTGTGGCTCCAGCTACGATTTCTAGCTAGATAGGATTCTGTCTATTAGAGAAAATGGAAACTTGTGAAGAAGTATTTTTGTGAAGCACTTTTTTTCTGAAGCCCTCGAGGACTGATACCATTCCTATTTTCTACTACTTTGGTTGACTTCTCCCCTCTTTGCTTCCATGTTGTATCTCCCTGCCTATCCCCTAGTTTTTGAACAGAATTATTGGTTGGTCTCTTGGTCTCACTGAAGGACAAAAGAGATTTTTGTGTTATACAGGAACAAGGACTTGGGTGTGCATAAATTGATACCCAGATAGTTCATGTCCTTTTGATAAGGCTGTCTTCTTATTTTAGAATTAATATGGCCTTAAAAATATGTGATTTACTGTTCTCTTATGTTTCTTTGCTTTTTGCCTCTCCCTCCCACAGACTCCCGGATTGTAAACAGTCTCTTACTAAATTTCAAATAAAGAGTTTGATAGTTGGAAATCTTACGTGATTCATGAACAGTAGGTATGAGTAGGGAATGACAAGACACCCTCTCACCTTCGTTTTGACCTTATGGAAAGATGTGGTATTGCTACACTTAGCGTATAGTGGATATACAGTTTCTTGCACACTCTATCAACTTGCCACTTTAAATTTGGGAATATCTTGTCACTAGAGCCAAGATGTTATGAAGGAAGTGCTACTTTGGGAAGCCTGCTCTGATTTAGCAGCTTGTATTTAATTAAAACACCTAATGCTGCTATCTTGCATCTTTGATTTTCTACAACTCTAGAAGCAGTAATCTTATGCTCACACATCTGGTTTTAATTGTGGTTTCTTAGCGTGTTGAGAGAATACTATATGTTCATGCACTTTTATTTCACGGTTGAGCTTTTATGGCTCCATGTAGCTTGACTTGTCTTCCTTTAATTTTGTCTTGGGATTTTACAGATAAACAGCAAGCAGTTAGTCAGCCTTGACTTTAGCTGTGGATTTGAAAGACTTTTTTTTTTTTCTCCTGCTCAGTTCACACTTAATGGTTTCAAATGCAGACAAAAATGTTAAGCAAACAGTTTAGGGGTGGCAGTGGTATAATAGGCCTCTTATCCTTAAGTTTTGTTTTGCAATACCGGACTGGATTGGTACTATTGCCTACTGTTGCCCTTCACCATGGCCTTCATGTTATCACAGACTGTAGTGCTTTTCTTGCTGGCTTTTTTTTTTCTTTATACTCCTTCCCTAGTATGTTTGTATGTCAGCTTTTTTTGTTCAGTGACAGACTACTTAGATTACTTAGGGTATTATATTCCATTATGCTTCGTACTTTTCAAGTCCACTTCAGCTAATTGGGATTCATTTCTTCATGATCTTGCAGCTGAGCACCTAAATTATTTTACTGAGCTTTGGTTAAAGATTGATTTGTAGGATGAGCCATACATTGCCTTTTGTTATAGGGTGGAGTTTGCAGTGTTGTAGGTGATCTACAACTCCATAAATGTGGCAGCAGCACAGTAACGCAAGTTAATCTGGAGTTGGAGCTGAGCAGCTAACAGTGCAATGATTACAGAACTGGTAGCTGGGAGGTATCAGGAGGTGGTCAGTAAGGTTCATCCAAACTCACTAGGACTGTTTTGAGTATTTAAGATCTTCTGATACATACTTGGTAACAGAAATAGTGGTACTTTATAGTGGTACAAACAGACTGTTGTGTGACCTCTTGACATGATGAACCATTGTATTCATTTTTGTTCAAGATTGCAACTTCAAAAATTGAAGCTGACTTTGCATTGCTTCCAGCTGAGGGAATATATGACTTCTACTGAAAAAGGTCTTTTGAGTCAAGGCAGATATTCTTGGGCTGAGGGGGATGTGACTGGATATCTTTTTTTTTATAATAAAGCGGGGAGAGCGTTCACCAAAATTGTTTCCTTTCTCTAGTGTCCCAGTTTCAAGTAACTTGTGCTGTTTTTCAGAGAAATACATGTAGCTCTTAACCATCAGGAAGGCTAAAGATCTCTAATGGGTGTATTGTTTATGTTCTAACTCCCCATCATGCCCTGTATGAAATAGAATGTGATTCAGGAACAGGCCACTATGCTTAGGTATTTGTGCAGATTGGTTGAAATCCCTTGCTTATAGGTTGGCTATTTGAATGGCCACTTGAGAGGCTTTGTGTAGTGTAAATGCTCTGAGTTGCACAATACAAGTCCTTTAGTGAATATCGGCACTGGGGTTGTGTTTCTTTAAAAACCAAAACTGAATTTTAGTAAGATCAGTAGTTTGGATTATCTACCCAAAGGTGACTGGGGAGAATTAAGTGACCGCTGAAATAGTAATTTCTCCTTAAGGTTCATTTAGTTAGAAGTTAAGGTGAGGGGATGTTTAAAATAAGACATAGGTTGCATCCCTTATCTGCAGTAGAAGTAGGCTTGCTAAGTGTTTTTACAGGTTGCTGACCTGTCTTTTTTATGTGGTTGCTTAGTTTCCATAAGCACTTTTTTCAGTGACAGGACATAAAGTTGTAGAGTTTCACAGAAGTAATTTGCAATACTAGAGTGGAGAACAGCAGCCCTTACGTCAAACACAACAAACAAAGTTAAATGATCAGTGCATTTTGTTCCCCTGTGTTGTACCTGTTCTATGAGAATAATGCTTATTTGATCCATTTTCCTAACAAACTTATAACTTGTCTGTACTTGAGCAATAAATATACCTCTTTCATATAGTGACTTATTGACTGCAGCCTCAGATACCATAATATAGTTACTCAGTTTGTACCTAAAAGAGTATTAGACTTCACAGCTCAATGTTGTCATTCAGAGCAGCAGAAACACTGGAAGGCTTCCACCTTTTAAACTGACCTATCAGATACCTGACTATAAATCTGGCTTTTCTAATGGATTGAACAGGTTGTAGGTTATACTTTGCTCATCCTTGTGAAATAAAGATAACCTTTTGCTTCAATTCACCACATTTTAAAGCACTGTTTGTTGTTCAAGATACTTTGATTTTGAAAAAAGGTAATAAAAATGTTACAGCTTTTATATTTATATTTTTTAAATCCATTATTTGTGAAGGGTGAGGTTTTTTTAGATTTCACTCTGCGACTTACCCATTAGTTTTTATTTGAAAGGGGGAAAAAAGGTATATATGTATGAGATACCACAAGATACCAGGTACTTTAATACCCTTGAGGTGCATTTTGAATTCCTCATTTTAAAAACATTGGGAAAAGATACTGATCTTGCCTAGGTAGGACTTGCTGTTGTTTGTGAGACTTTTTGCCAGAATGTTCCTGGCGATTGCCAGCCAAAAACTTCATACAGTTAACCAAAATGAATGGATCTATCTGTGTCATCCTCAGAAGAACAAGTTTTGCAGGTATGTAAAACATCATGCAAACATCTGAGATGATGGGAAATTGTATATGGAATAATCAGTGCTCTAACTTGAACTTAAGTTTTTTGAAGGACAGCTGTAGATTGGCAAGTGACTTTTCTATAGTGCATTCTGCAGTAGATACTTACTTTGCTTTGATCAGGAGTTTGCTGGAATAAAAAGAAAACCTGGATATAAGAAATTGATGTGGGAAATACTGATACTGTAGTGCCTTTTTAACATTAGTAGTAGTGAGATTTTTCAAGTTCAAACTACTTTTCGTGCAATCCTTAATTTTCAACAGTAATACTGTTATTAAGATTTTTTAAAAAAATCTGATGTTTGTGTCACTAGACAATAGATTTAAAGATTTTTTTTTTAAATCTGTATTTTGAATACAAAGTGAACAGAATTGCAAACCCTGCTTCTATCCCTCCCACAGCTAGATACTTGCTTTTGAAATTACATGTTGAAGCAGCTGTAAACTCTAAATAGGAACATAAGACCACTCTGAATGACAGGTAGTTGTTCTAGGCAGTGTAGACATCAGTCTTCCTCTCTTTTTGGGAGTTACTAAGGAAGCATTTGTAGTCTAGTTTCAAAAACCCCTTAATGTTAAGTGGAAAGGGAGAGGGAAGGGAGGGTGTTGGAAAGCTCTGTTCCAGAATTTGAGATGACTTTTATAAAAAAGCTGAATCAAAATATGTTGCTTTAGCTAATGTCTTCTGGTTGTTTCATTTAATAGGAAAATAAGCCCATGTGTATTTGAAGATAATTGCAGTTGACTCAAAAGCTGTGCTCCTTAAGATTTCTCTTTAAATAGTGTCCAAATTAAAGCCTGTGTTGTTAGGCTGATACTCAAAAGTTGTTTTACAACTTGTACAGATTTAAATTTTATTTATTTTAATTTTTCTGCTGTCACTGAGATCTAGAAACTTTATTATAAATAAGATTTTTTTTGTCTAGCAAGCTTCTGTATGAAATTAAAAGGAAGCACCATGCTCAAGTTACACTTCACTATGACCTGTAACAGTCGTTACATTTTTTTGCTGCATTTCTGATAATGGTTTGCCTGGTTGATTGGAAAGGCTGATGAGAACTGCTTCTAGAAATCTCTGACAGAAGAAAGAAGAGAAATGGCTAGAACATCAGCTTGCTTTTTCTCTCAGCCTTGCTGAAACAACACAAAATAGATTCTATTCTATGGCAGTCTTCTCATGTTTTCACTCAAAACCAATCCAGTGTTTACAGAAGAAGCAAATTGTGTAAAATCTGATGTAGAACATATTGGCACTCATGCTGTTGTGGACAGAGCTGATACCTTTTTGGAGAATTTGAATGTACACAGCAAGGAAACAGTCTTCAGGTGAACAGCAAGTAGCTGTGAGATGGCATTTAAAGAAAGTGTGCATCCATTTCCTGTAGGTCTTGGGCAGAGGGCTCATATTTAGCCCTGTTCTCACATCTGCGTAGGAAAATAATTCATCATCTTATGTAGTGGTCTGAGGCGGCAGATATTTTCAGAGCCTGTTAATGAAATAATATGTGACCTTTTGTTATGTTGTATTTTAACGTCAGCAAAGGGAAAGTAAGAAATGTTAATTTGCACAAATTAATGAGTAAGTATAGGTGCCATCTTTATGACAAAAACCTGTATGTGTTTAAAAAAAATTATTAGGAGTGAAATATTCCTGTTTTGAAATTGACATTTTGTATTGTGTCAGAGCAGTGCACTTGCCATATGGGGTTTATTTTGTTCCTTTTTTTTTTTTTTTCTTTAAACCCAGAGCTTTAATTGAAATTTGTCTACTACTAAGCCCATCACTTATGAGTAAAATATCACTGGAAATAAGAACATTGAAGAATACATATGAATATTGCATGACAGATCAGAATCATTTTTAGTTTTGTTGTCATAATTGGACTCCTGAATCAAAATGAAGGAGTTCATAGTTGAACTGCTTTAATCAGGAGCCGAGGCTATTCTCTTTTCCTAGATAAATTCATTATGATCTTCTGTAATGGTCCTACTAAACTAGTCACAAGACAACTTCCATCTCTTCAGCTAAGGCTAAATGTAGAGGGCAGAAATACTCTTCAGTAGGACTCAGTGAAACTGAATTTTACAAATCAAAACCACCAAACCACCACAGTTGCACTGATATCTTAGTATAGTAAACCTGGGGAATTTACTTCAAAATGTCCAGACTTTTAAAATAAAATCAGCTGTTCCTCATTCCTAAAAAGCTTAGAGAATAGTAGGCCGCTTCATGGTGCAGTAGGTCAAGAGCCCCAGCTGAGAAAAGATGAAAACTGTTAGGGAACATAATTCTTAGCTGGACTGTGCTGAAAAATCCAGTTCTTTTTATTTTTCTGTTAAAGCTCATTGATGAAATACAGAACTTTGAGTAATGTTTCCTTTCAGCTAGTAGCAACTGGCGTTAGTTAATACTGGCCTGATTCTGAAAATTAATCTCCAAGATTAATGATAGCCTTTTTTCCCAGAGAAGCCAGTCTGGAAGGCTTGCCTCCATGCTGAAACACATGACCAGGTGTGAATCAAAAGAGGGTGCAATGGGAGGAGGAGAACTCCAGGACTTCCACACCATGGTACAGCTACCTGGCTGAAGTGTTTGTTCTTGCATTGATTGGAAGCTGAGATTTTATGATCATGTAGACATGTGTCCACTGTTTTTTTGTTGTTGTTGGGGGTTTATTTTCTTTTTTGGGGTTTTTTATTTATTTTTTAAAATTATTTTTAATTTTTCTTCCCTGGCACCTTATTTCAAAATGTGTTAAGAAGCTGGATTATTTTCTTAATACCTGGATTTGTGTCATTGTCTGGGGTATGGTACATGTGTCTTCAGAGTGGGGAGAACAACTTGGAAAGTGTGAGTTGAGGTTGAGGACAATGTTGAAACACCAGCTCTCTTTGACTGTCCTTTGAAGCTGTATCAGTAGTTATTTTGGGGGTGTGATGTAAGAGCAGTTGGATGTTGTTTTAGCAGCAGTGACAACAATGTATCTCACAGCTGTAGTGCTTGCTGAGAATTTCTTAGCCAGGAAGAACTGGAAGTCGCAGGGGTACTCGCCACTGCCTGAGAAGTGTGTAAAGTGGTCCTTAAACTTGCCTTAAAACTTTATTTTAAACCAAAGGAATAGCCAGAGTACATTTACTTTTGCATTCGACTGAAGCAGTTGTAATGTTTTTCGGTTCTGCCAAAACTAAAAAATACTGTATTGGTCTAGTTTGAAGTTGGTCAAGTTTTTCCACTGCCAAAGCTTGGAATGCTGTGGACTGAAATTGATGGAAATAAGGAGAAGCAGAATGCAGGGAAACAACTCAGGATGATGTATAAATCCTGTAAATGAACTCTTATGTTGTCTTGCAATTTCATTTTATTTATGTAGTATGAATATCTATCTCTCACATAAAAAGTGCATAAAGTTGACTTTATTAGAGAGGGCAAAACATTTTTCTAATATTTCTCAGTTATTGCTGGCAGTGATTGGCAGAAGAGGAGGGAGTGAATTGCTGTTACATAAGGCTTACAGGTATTGTCTGATTTCCTGGGAGACTTGACTGTTGCAGTTATGCTGCCAGTCATATCAGTTCTTTCCTTTGGCAGGGGAACAATACTAATTATTTAGCTCTTGAAAGTTTGATAAAATTACTTCTGTGAATATGTAAAGAGAAGAGAAGCCCAGAGGAATGCTTCAGTAGCTCTTCTCCCCTTAGTGTATCCTAGTCAGCCTATGGAGCATGGAACCAGCCGTAACTTCCACTACTCTGTGCCACAACAATAGTTAGGTGACGTAGAAAAATCAGAATAGTGGGGTGGAAAGGGGAGAGTTGGAGGGCGCACACTGGCTGGGAGCTACTGTGGGACAGAGAATTGGACTAACTGGGATGGAGTTAGGACATTTGGCTGTTTGTTTAGAGGAATTGAGTAGTGTCATAGTTCATTGAATGGTTTTGTACCACCATGCTGCCCCATCTTGAATAAATGGTACTATTGTGGGTGTAAAATAGTTGTAACAGCATTGAAACAGTGTTTCTGTGAAGGTAAGGAATCTAAGGAGACAATGTTTGAGGTGTTCTTTCCAGTGCCACTAGCTGTTTTATTTTCTTGCCTGATTCACTATTAAATTCTTCAGTTTTTTCACAAAAGCATCTTTGTTTGATTTTCTTCATCTGTGAAACTGACATCACAGCAGGTTCTTATATTCTGACTGGGCTGGTAATTTAGAAATATATTATGAATTCAAATTGATTATAAAACCCCTGAACGTTATGCACACTAGTATGATAACCCTATTATCTAATAGAGTACATCCCTCCATCAAAAAAGAAGAAAAATCTGCTGTTACAACTTTTTGACATTTTAGAAGATGTTCAGAGTTTGAAATGAGATGGTACATATTTCAAGGGAAACATTTGAAACATTTTGTTAGTGTCAAAAAGGAATCTTGGTTACTTCTTTTGCACTTCTACACTACCAAACTGAAAAGGATGCACCTTAAGTCAGTGCAATGAGGATGGTATTTTTGAGGGTCATAGGTAGGAGAGGAATGTATTACAAAGTTTTAGGCAGAGACAAGTATGTTACATTTTAGTTAGTGTGGGAAATAAGGACTCTGATGAGATAAAGTACTGTTAAGAACATTATCTAGCCCAGGCCTTCTCTCCTTGAATCCGGCTTATTTCTCAATGCAAGAGATGCTCTCTCTCTATAGTTGTTTGTTTTCCATAGTCTACACATAATTTTTAGATGGGGGTGAGAGAGGAAGCTGAGAAGTAGGAGAAATGTCACATGCTTTCTAAAATAATTGTAGATGTTACTGTAGCTGTGCACCAGAGGGCTCAGATATTAATCAGTATTTTGTGATTTAGCACAAATCCTGAAGTATTTAAAACTATTCTGTGAATCTCCTGATTTAAGTGTAGGCTGGTGTTAACAAATAGATAGAAATCACTGTGAAATTAAGGTTTTGATCTTCCCAGAAGTTAGACATTTCCCACTGTATTTTGGTGGGATTTTTTTTTCCTTCCTCTCCATGCATCCAAACCAGATTTTTTATGTTGCCCTGTAAAGCTGTGGAGAATCGGTTTTGTAGTCAGCACATGCAACAGTTTTAAAGCTTGGCTGCAAGCAGAATTTGGGGTAGAAAATGTGTAGTGGCTGCTTACTTATTACATTGAAAGACAGAGAGTCAGTTTTGAAAAACAGAATTGAAAGTTGGAGATAAGCATTGAGCTTTGAGTTCTGTGCTTCAAAAGACCTTTATATTAAGGTCAGTTCTGAAAATAGAACTTTACAATCTGTCAAAAATAGCAAAATAATGTGAGGTGGGCTGGAGAATCAAGATTTACATCTGACTGTGGTCCTACAGGTTAAGTGGATGCTTATTGGGCTCTATTTCCTCAAATGTTAGGTTCTCATGACCGCTTTCAATTCCTACTTATGTATTTCTTCCTTTGTTTCTCTTCAGTCAGTATCAAAGGTTCATTTTACTCCAGCCCAAATACTTCATTGAACAGCAAAGGAGGTAGAGGGACGTCATTGTTTGTTTTTACCGCAGTTATTTATGCCTTTAAACAGTTCTCACATTTTATGTGGAACACTGAGCTCCTTATAACTTCCTTAAAGACAAGCCTCAGAACTGTCATGTTCTCAGTAAATGTGAGCCCTTTGATCCTGAAGAAGGTAGAAGGCAGGAGACAGCAGACGGTGTAACTCCCCCGAGTGTTACACTTGGCAGTGTTTCAAACACACAGAGTTTTGATGTAATTTATTTCTAGGTTGCTAGTAGCTACCAAAGTAGGAAGAACAATTCTGCAAAGGCAGTAGATATGAAATCAGTAATTTTCTGCATCACATCCCTATTTGCTATATGTAATGACCTATCACTTTATTTCTTTTGTGCACTATAATTTATTCTGCATTCTCTTCAAACCATGGTCACTAAGAGACCACTGAGAACATTGCCTTCATAGAGTATCTCCTTTTTCTTTGCATTCCTCCACCTTCTCTTTGCTGTCCTACACAGCCAGACTCAACAGTGAAAGCCGGTGCTTTTCGTTGCCCAAGATTTCAGAGAATCTAGGTGAAGCCAAGTTTACATTCTAGATATGTTCTAGGAACAAAATTTTCCATCTTAAGATACCTGTTTTCTGATGCAGATAATTGACATCCTTCAGCTGTAGTGAACCATGGGCAAAAGGTGGTAGCCCATAAGGCCGGCATATTTGATAGCTAAATTTGGCGAGCTGTGACATCATCAACTTTATTTTGGAGTATTTGTCATCCAGAGGAAATCAGGGGTTTTGTTAAATTGATACTCAGCACATAGCTTCCAGACATATCTGTTTAGTCTTACTCATCTATGCTTCCTTAATAACCAGTGTGAGAGATGCTGGATGAGTGCCAGTAGATCATGGTTTCCTCTTTCCTCATTTTCTGTCTTCTGCTGACACAACTTCTGTTGTGGCGATTTTTGTTGTGGCAATTTTTGTTGCTGCTGTTGTTTTTTAAAATGGTGGTATATTAAACAGTCTTTAATTTTAGATTATTTAAATCTAGATGCTGTACCACTGTAATTAGTACTGTGTACAATGACTGTTTAAACAAAACGATTTAACATGCTGTCTCGAAAGCCAGGCATTTCTTGTATTTGATGTCACAGGTCATGTAATAAATAGAGTGCCATTTCCAGTAGAGAAACACATCATTTGGCATAGGATGTATTAGATGCAACCTCTGTAGAGAGAATTAAATTCTGTCTGTGTGTATGCCTGTTGTTTGCTCTCTTGGTGATAACACAACTACTGTGCTTAGCTTATCTGAAGATGTAGGAATGGAAAGTCCCTATTTATAACAATCTTACCTGTGGAAGAAATCAAGCATTCTTGCTCAAACAGTGTTATCTCAAAGACTTTTCATCCTCAGGCTGAAATATTTTAGAATAAAGTAGTGATGCAGGTGCAAACCCAAAGCAGAAGGTACAGTCACTACACACAGGTTTGGTTTTGAGAACCTGCCTGAACTTTTTCAGACAACACATTCTTCTTAAGAACCAGCAATTCCTGCTTTTCTGGATTTCTTCTTGTATGATAGTGCTGTCTTAGAACACAGCAGCAAGAAATTTAACATGACTAGGCTATCCTCCAGACAGCAGTCTTGGTTTCATGGCTAGCTTCTCACCTGTAATTTATATGGATTGTTAATGCATTCCCTTGCTGCAGTGCCTGTAGGTGGAAGTCATCCTAATGTCTTTGAAAATGTAGTGTGCAGTCTTCTGCAGCTGCTTAGTACCCATGTTCTCAGCATTTCTAGAAAGGAGCATCTTGAAACTTCTTTATCTTCTGGCTGATTAGTGTCTTCTGCTTTATGCAAAGAGAAGAATCCAGGCCAGTTTTCTGGAACACCAAGATCTTCCTTTTTTCCCAGCCCACACTCCAGTAGAGTTATGCTTTGTGCTTAGTCCTTGAGTCCTAGAAGGATGCTGCTTTATTGTTTGGGTAATCAGTGTTACTAATATTGGATCATGCAACAGCTTTTAAGCCGGTTGGAAATGATTGCGTTGATCCATATGTAAACCACAAAATTATTTTTAGCATAATTTTTTTTCAAATCTTACAGTTTAAGATAGGGAAGATTCCTGTCACTGCTAACTAGGAGCATCTCACTTATTCCAAGCCATGCTGAATAGCAGCTGCTGTAGTCAGTGAAAAATTAATGTTCTTCTCATGCAGCATGATCAGAAAAAGTGTACATACTCAATGGCAGCTGTAGGTTTCAACCTTGGGTTTCTGTGAAATAGTAAGCAATAATTCTTAGGCTTCTGAGGGGAAATCCATAAGTGGGCTGTAGAATAATCTCGATCACTTCAGCTTCAGATTTGGATTTGCCTGAAAGTATTCATTGTCTTCTGGAGTCTGAATAGCTAACATCTAGTTAGGTGTTTAACTAAAAGAGCAAGAGAGGGTACAGAAACTGCTCTTAAAAATACCGAGAGTAATAAAGACTGATGTTTGTTATGTAGGTTTTACAATCTTCAGTTACAAAATTGTGAGGACAAATTCCAGATTTGCATCTTTCAATGTAATTGATAAAGGCTTACCATTTAAATATATATTTTCTGATTTAAAAATTAGAAAATTTTTTAATCAATTTAGATCATTATTGTATTATGTGATTCAATATTTAGAGCATATTTATTTTCTCCATGAGAGCCAGAGCCTGAGTTTCAGTAGGAGGAGATTGCTGGAAAATACTAAATTTTATTAGGGCTCCTGTAAAATCAAAGCTACTCATGAAAAACATACACCAACAGACAAACTGTTGTGAGGGTCAGCAGGCAGGCTCTTAGTGCTACAGTGGGAGGAAGGGATACTCTGCAATTCTGAGAATGCTGTGAGGTCCAGAGTCTCAGTGAAATAATTTCATCAGGAGACATGTTCTTCGTGTCCCTCAAAATGTTTAATGGCAGACAAGCTTTTTCTTATGCTGCTGCATACAGATGCTAAAGTATGTTGCTCCTTTTTTCATGGCACATGTGTGATTAACAGTGGTTCTTCTTCCAGCACTGGGGTGCCTAGCCTGCTTTTATGTAATGTCACACAGCTTTTGCCATGTTGCACAATAAACTTTGTCCTCCAAATTTCCGTTCATTTGGAAACATAATGAAATATGCCCTACACAGTTGCAGCTTTCCACCTACATATGAATGACTGTGAGGAGGGTTTTTTCCGGTTTTATTTGGTCCTGTGGTCTTGACTTCCTAAAAACGTAGCTATAAGCAAGTCACTTTCCCTGAACAGTGACAAAAACGTGATTTTGTTCCTTTTGGCTTTGAAAGTGAGGGACAGATGTGTCCTCTTTGCACCATCAGCAGGTACTTGCCCTCTCATCAGGGGCTTCTCTTGCTATGCTATTGCACCATCAAAGACCTGCTAGAGATGGCTGGGAGTCGCTGAGGGACTCATTTGGGCTGTTGAGCCCTTCAGCTTGTAGTGCCTGGCTAGCTTTGGTTTGAGGGGTGTCAGCAGAGGAACTACCTTTTATTTTACAAGGCAAGCCCTTTAAAAAAAAATTTAAAATTTGGAATGCATGGTAATTTGTATGGTTACTCTTTAAGATGGTTACTTAAGTTTGGGTCCAAGTCTTTATATTTTGTTGTAAGTCATGGCCAAATCGTAAATAATTTACCATATGTGTACCTTGGATTTAGTGCTTTTCATTGTCATGTTTCCCACCCTACATGGGGAAGTGTTGCTGCTTTGCAGTGGCATTGCACTGCAGAGTGACAGAAAAGTGGCACACCCAAGTCTAATACTTGATCTATCTACCTCATGGCAGGCTGGAAACATATACCCAGAGGGTATTTGTGTTGTTCTTCATAAACACACACTCTAACCTGCCACAGATCATGTCTGGCACACCAGAAATCTTAAAACAGGTCCTGGCAGGCGGGTTTTGCTATGCCAGCCAGTCAGTCCAGTTCTTGCCTGAACATCAGCTGCAGGTTCAGACCTGCTAGTTTTGTTTCTCATGTCATTAGATGCTGGATGTACTTTACTTTTATTTTCCTTTCAAACTTCACATTTACAAGAGATCTGGAAGCATGAGTCTATGGAGAGACCAGCCTTAAAGGTTTATTGAGCAAGTAGAGATAGACAATTAATAAAAAAGTTCTTAAATTGCTATATTAGCCTTTTATACTGGATTTGTATTCAATTCAGTTTGCCACCATGGTAAGCCCTTTTCTGCAGCAAGAGTGCTGTTTCCATTGCTACTTCAGGTCTTGTTTTCTGAGGGAATTTGAAGCAGCTCACCTGTGATATGAGACTGATGTCATTACTTTGCAATTTGGACATCAAATCTGCTAAAACCCTGCTTATCTAAGACATTGAAAGGAAAACCAACTTTTTAAAGGAGAGGTTGTACAGGTTCTTATTTTAGGTTGTACAAATGGAAGTAGAGCCTGAGATTTTCTCTGGAACCCTTGGTACAATTCAAAGCAGTATCAAGTTTGTCAGAGTGGATTTAGTGTGAATAAGAGAGAAGATTGGAGTGTCTGTTGTACAAGAAACCCAGGGTAATGAACTTGGTGAAAATATACCTAAGTGACTTGCATTCCGACATGCAAGAAGCACATGGCAAAAAAGGGAATTTAAGTGATTTACTACTTTGAATAATTCTGTTTCTTTTGACACTATGTAAACATGAAAAATGAAGGATTTTTTTGCATTATTTGCTTTCCCCCCCCAGTAACAAGTCCACTGAATTACTCATGATTTTTTTTGTAAATATCTTAGTAGTAAATTACTGTAACAATATTTAACTTACTGTGTTTGCCTCATGACCTGATCTTCCATGGTTGTTTCATCCACAACTGGATAGGAATATAGACATGAAAAATGGAAAACCCCACAGATACTCCTAGAGTTCTGTGTAAATCAGGATAATGATTTTAAAGATCATTTTAGTGAACTATAGATGGCTTGAATGGATGAAAGACGCTTTAAAAAGCTAAGACATTTTAGACTGAAATTATGTCACAGCACCAAGCCTGATGAGTACAACAAGTGTTTGGACAATGCTCTCAGGAACATGGTGTGACTCTTGGGGATGGTCCTATGCAGGGGCAGGAGTTGGACTCAGTCTATTCTGTAATTCTGTGATTGCTAACCCCTGATACATGTTTCATCAGTAGATCACAGAAAGATGTGCATTAGTAGGGTTATTGCAATCTGTAGGCTTTTGGGAGCAAAATAGTTCATAATGGGAAAGAAAAGTTGAGAAAAACACTTTAAATGTCTTTCCGTGTTCTTTTTAATGTTGTTTACTTGTTCTGTGTTCTGCTTTCTCTCTAGACTTTTTTTTTTCCTCTGGTTGCTCATAATTTCTTCCCTGACAACCTCTTTTTATACCTTTTTTATTATAAAATAAAACCAGCTATTTGAGCAATTTGGAATTGGGTAAATAATGTAAAAAATACGTGGGTGTGCCAGATTTGCTGCCTGAAATTTGTTGATTGATAAGGGACTTTTTCATTATGAATTTTTATTGGAATTTTTCTGTGCTCTCTGTTGGTACCACTTTGCTAAGGCAGGTTTTTCTAGTCATACTATTTTAATACTAAAGCTTGAGGGTAAGCACTTTTTTTAAAAGCATTTTTTTCTATAATTTTTTAAATGATAGAATTATCTATGTGCATTTTTGGAAAATTTAGATTATGATTCTTTCTTGTTGTTTGTGGAAGAGGTGAAGTTGTTTGCTTGTTTCATGCATAGTAGAGTTTTCACTGGAGATATTCCCCCAGGGCATGTGAGGGGCAGGTAAATCAGAATACCTACTGCTGCTGTGTAGTTCTCCTTTCCAACTTTACCTTTCTTATGTTCCCATCCCTGTTCCTGAACACTGCATTTGAAGTATCTATTTCACATGAAATGAGAGAAAAACACAAAAATCACCATGCAGCATATCAACAATTTGTCTTACAAAATTATTATCATTAGTCATGTAAACTATAGTTTCAATTCTCAGTTGACACTGAGCATATTCAACTACCATTAAGCAAATCAGGCTTGTGAATGCTTATCTTTGAGCTGTAACTTAATGCTCCTCTTGAGAATCCATGTATCTAAAATCTGTGGTTCAACCTACTTAATGAAACTGTGAGAATGAGTTGACAAGTGTAATGTGAAACTGTCTAGCTGATAAAATTCATTAGTGTGTACACATATTGGATGGCCCATGGCATTTCTTGACCTCTTTTGAGAACTATTCTTTAAAAATCTTTAAAAACCACATTCTCTTCAAGTAAGACTGTTCTGAAATTGTAAGGTGGCTGTGTTTCACAGCTCTTTCTTTGGGCTGGATAGGAATAATTTATGAACTTGGTAAAGACAGACATGAATCATTAAAAAAAAGAGTAGTTGGAAGAGCTTCTTCAAAATGTCCAAGACCAGTTTTGCACAGATAGACTCTACACTGATAGATTATTTTAATGAACAAGGTCACCACTGTGGGCTTACCTGTAGCAGAAATTTGGGGTCCTGTATCTGCATTGCCTTTATTTATTTCACCCTAAATAAAGCTCATACAGGTCATTAGAATGCTTTGAATAAAACAGTTCTCATTTTCTTTCTTGCCCACAGGTTAACATGGAGTGGTTCTATACTGCAGTTGCAACAGCTATATATGTTACCCTGGTTTAAGTTCTCTGCTGCTTAGATTAGACTGCTACTAGTGCTTAGCCTTGCTACAATAAAACTAGGTTTTATGCTTCTACGTTATGAGGATGTGAGACAGTTGTAACCTGGTTAGTAATAGATAAATCCCTGCCTAGTGACCCAAAGTGTTAACTTTCATTCTCAGATTCACTTTCATCTTCAAAATAAGTACATGTAGTCTTGGCTTTACAGCAGTTTCATACTTTAAGATGTCCATTTGTGTCTGCTAAATAATGAACTTCACAGTCCACGTTCTTGTGGTTCAACACTTAACAGCATTAGATTGAGAAAGATGAGTTGCACATGTGAAATCTGAAGTTGGAACTGAGACTGTTGTAATGACCTACAGGCAAGGGATGTGTGAAATGAGGAATGTGTGTCTGACACACAATTTTTACAGTTCATCTGTTAGGTACAGTAAATATTTGAGCCTGAAGACTTTGCGGAACTGTCCTTAAATGCATTGCTAAAATCATGCTTTTCTAATAGACCATCAAAATTTTTCATTCATTTTAAATTTTTCTAACATTAAACACTGATACCCATTAATTTGGATTTCCTGTAGATCATTCGTGAATAGGTGAAACTTCAAGAAGCTATCTATAAGCTTCCAGCCATTTAAAATTTTTTATTTTCTTATTTTCAGAACTGTTCTGCTTTATCCCTTGTGTGCCTGTATGGAGTAGCAACTTCAGTATTGAGCAAAATTGCTCAGAATTGTTCTGAAGTACTTGGTTACTTATCATCAAAAGTTCTCCAAAGCTTCATTCTGACAGACAGTGTTTGAAACTTAAGAATTTAGTATAAGTTAAGCATCTCTTGGAAGTGTGTGGCTTTGAGTTTATTATAATGGCTAAATAAATGCTGTTTCAGATAATAAAACACAAGTAGACCAAGCTTTACCTCAGGCAGGCATCTTTCATTTCAGCTGCTGCTCATATCTGCCATCTTGGAATGCTTTAAGTTAAATCATAGTCCCATAGAGACTGTCTAATTAAATCAATGTCTGTATATAGTAATTTATTTTATAAATTAATATTCATCACCCTGGACCTTTTATGATTGAGGGGAGATAAATATAAACTAAGTCAGCCTAGTAATATCCCTGCTAATTAAGCTCACTTGTAGAATTGTCAAGATTGGAAGAGACCTTCAAGACCATCCAGCCCAACCGTGCATCCACCACTACCACTGTAACCCCTAAACCACATCACCCACTACCAGATCCAGGTGCCTCTTGAATGCCTCTAGGGATGGAGATTCCACTGCCTCACTGAAGGCTTGCAAGTCCTGTTCTCTTTTCTTCTACTTTTCCAAACATTGAGCAACTTCTTGGCAACACAATCTCCAACAGAAAGGCTAAGGAAAAGTTTATAATAAAAAAATCTTTAAAAATTACCTTTGAGATTAAGTAATTTATGTTCTTTCTCAAATTATTATGAAATGGGGAAATCCTTCTTTCTGAGAGAACATGCATTTTGATATACTAATGAAAATCAACCTCAATTTAATGAAATTGCAAGCCTTTGGAAAAATCCTACTTTTAATACGCTCATCAGCAATTACTTAAAACATTGCTAACTTCTGTGAAGATCTCTGCTAGAGAGGTTTTCCAGCCTGTGCTAAAGAAGACTTCTGCAGTTGCAACCATGTACAGTTGCTAGGCTGATCATGAGCTGCTTGGCTGCTTGCTCTCTGTGATGTGAGAACAAAGAACTTCTTCTGTGGGTGGGTTGTACATGGCTCCCATGAGTCTTAAGTAATGGGGAGATGGGAGCTGATGGGTTTGAATGCAAAACTTGGACATGTTCATCTGGAACTTGCAGCAGAGGCTGTGGAGGCTAAGAAGGGATCCAGGACTGGACGTTACAGTAAAGAATGGAATAGGAGATCATCTGGCTGAGAAGGGAGTGACCAGCCAGAAGGGTGTAGTATCATGTAGGACTGAAATGAACTGAAATTCATTTGGAGTAAGAGAATGGAAGCAAAAACTGGTATAAGGTAATAGATTTGATGAAGATGTTGTACAGGTGGAGAACAGGGACAGGCCAAGTATAGGACTGGGGTGAAACAGCTGTAACCAGGACTGGAACTATGGACAGAATGATAAATGGAGACCAGGATTGGAGAGGGAGAAATTTAGATACATAATCAGAAAAGCTAGAAATGGGAAGAGGCAGACAAGAACAAGTTGCGAGTGTTTGTGTTGTATCTGAATACGGCTCTGATAGGAGTCTGAGAGGCATTGAACATCCTTGCTGGACAAAGGTTGGTTCTAGGAGCAATGTTCCAGGAATGGAGATGGAGACCAGGAGTCAAGGCTGCAATGAATGAGGTTTGACATACTGTTTTAGGCTGGAAGGAGCTGGACAAAAATTGCATTTTCAAGAAATGGGAAGAATAATTTGTGGCAACTGTGAAGGACTTCGCATTTCTGATAATCACTCTTCAGATGGGAAATGTCCTGATAAAATGCTTTGTTTCTCTCTGCTGCTATTCCAGTCAGGAATTTGTGATTTGGAGGTCTGCAGTGTATTCCAGTCTGTACCACAGCTTAACAGTTGATGGTAGATAAAGTCACATAATCAAGCTTTCCCCAGAGGGTCACTAATTTAGTTTGTAGGTTTCAGACTTCTGAGTTAATTGCTTCCCATTGTTTCATTTCCAGACAAGGTGAGGAGTCTCTAATACTTTAACTTAATTTAGAAAATTCGCTTTGCAGTGTTAAATTCTTGGAAACTGTTACTAAGAAAAATGGGATACCCAGAATTAGCGGATGCATTTTATTTTCATCTGTCAGCTCAAAGAAGATTTCTCAAGAAAAAATTGGTGAAGCTTGCCATTAGAAAACCTCTGATAATATTAGTAAATCTATGCACAGAATAATGTGTACAGTAAATAATGTGTGGGGCAGTGCATAGAACAAAAAGGAATAAACAAAGCAGTCACTAGGAAGTTGCTGATTGCTTCAGTGCCATTTACTTAGTTCAAAATGTGGCAAGACCAAATGCAAAACAGTTAGATATTAACATATCTAAAAAGTTGAAGCTTTCTTCCAGAAATCTGTTTTCTAGGAAGTAGGTAATGTGCAATGGAAAGTTAGCCAAGTCAGTCCTTTCCTAAGCTTGTCATAACTGTCCTTTATTCTTCTGCCTTTTGCGTGAAGCTTACGAATGTTAGTTCAGTCTCTTGAATTTAAGTTATTTCAGTGGTTTTTTAATACTAAACACTGGTAAATAGGTTGAGCTTTTAATCATACTGCTGACGGATGTGAGCCATGCCAAATTTTTAAAGGCAGCACAAAATTTAACCCTGCCTGTTTTATGGGGTGATAGTGAGGCTTATGTGAGTCCTGTAAGTCTAGTTGTCAGTCTTCCTTGCAGAAAAATACCCAGACTGGATGAGGCATGTGATTTTAGCAAGGTAGTCTATAAACAAATACTGTGATTCTGAGCTTCAGAATCTAGATGTCAGGCTGTCACATGGCATTTGCTTTCATCTGGACCTTTGAAGATTTCTAGTAGTTTCTGCACTGTTGGACACAGTGCAGGAGAAGCCTTTGCTCTGTGATGCAGCTCTGACATCTGCACCTGAAACTGAAGGTTGGAATGGACCTAGAAAGTCAGAGATCTCACTTTTAAATGCTCTGTACGTACAGATCATGGATGCTGATGTACACAGATGCCCTCAGCACCTTTAAAGCCTTTTAAGCCTTTTGGGTTTTGTTTTTCTGTATTGAAGTATTGATTTCCACCTTACCTTTCTGTAGCTAACAAGGGTGCAGATTAAATACTGGTCTTTCCTGCAAACCTTTTATTCTTGCTTTGCTATACATTTTCTACCACACAGTATTTTGGTGCATTCCGTAGCCTCAGTGATCAAATGAAGGTTCAAAGTCATATCAGTGTTTTAAAGGGAAGGCATATCCTTGAAGTTTCAAGTTTTTTATCTGTACCACTTTCCTATTGCAGAACATCTCTATAAAGATCTATCTTAGTTGGAAGGGAATACATTCTCTGCAGTGTGCAGCCTTGTTTGACCTGCCCACATTTTTATTATTGATGATGTCTGTAGTGTCTAATCAAAAATTATTTGGCTTTTTTGCCTGGTACTGATTTGATAGAGAATCACTATTAATCTAGATGCTGAATGCGTATGTTGTTAGCATTGCTTTCACAAAATATTTATCTACACTGTCAAATAATGGAAACTGTAGTAATCGGTGGCAGTCTAATGAGCAAAATAAGTTCTAATTACCTCATAAACCTGCTTTTATTACTGGAAATACAAAAAAAAATATTTCCTGAAAGTAGTGTTAGCTTAAACCACTGGAGAAATTGAAGAGACTTTAATTCCGTAGATCAGGTTGCCCATATATCCCAAGAGTAGGTTCTCTATAGGTAGGAAGAAATGCAAATTGAGTTCAGGGTAACAAAAGAAAGTATCGTACTTCCACCTGTCCTTGACTCTTTGAAGTAAATAGCTGAAATCTTGCCTCATTTATACAGGGGTTATTAGAAGTTTATCTTAAAATCAGCGTAGTGAAAATGAAATTGAAAGTCTCCATGTGGATTTCCACAGTTAAAAGTGTCAAAAATAGGATGAAGTTGTTACTTGGTTGTATAATGTCCAACATTTCTAATGGAGCAACGATATTAGAAATGACACCTACATATCCCAATTCCCACTCCTCTGCTTTCATTAAGTCACACTCTCAACATACACCCTGAGGAAAAAGGTTGTAGGTACATGTGCATGCAATTATGGTAAAATAGTAAAGGTTGTACATAAAGTGAGTGTTGTTGATAATGAGTACTTAATACTTGTATTCTGGCAGTCCAGGACTACTTAGGTAATGCCAGGACTAAAATAACAGCCTCAAAAATACACAAGCAAACCCTTTCAGAAGAGACTAGTGGTTTTAAATAGAATCAAACTGTGAACAGCAGCTGCCTTGAAAATACCTCAAAACTGCTGAGTCACTGTGCTTGAAAATCAGCCCTCTTTTGAACTCGCTCACCAGTCATGAAACACTGGACATCTCCAGTGATTTCTAGAATAGTTTCAGGAGTGTCATGGGAAATGAGGTGCTCTGGATAGGTGAATAATATTTCTGCTTGTGGGGGAGGATTCCTGTGAACATCTAACCTGCAGTTTCAGATCTCATATGCTTTGGATTACCAAAATTGGATTAAAATTGCATTCTGTACCTTGTACTGCATCAATAATATAATCAGCTATAAAACTTTACTTTTTTTTTATTTTCTCTAGTTTTGCAGTAAAAACTTTGAGCAAATTTTCTCAGAGTTTCCTGTTTCTGAGAAGGCTTAAGGAAAAAATTGACTCCCAAGAGTGCAGTATGCCAGAGATGCTGGTGAGAGGAAGATGACTGTTTTATGTGGGAGACAGAATTTATGAGAACATTTTCTTTAGTGAGGGAAAGGAACCTACTGTTAGTAGTATTGATCAAGCTGATAGTCACTAGGCAACAAGTCCCAGGCAGAATTTATATGGAAAATGCTGGATGTCAGAAATGCAGTGTTGTTATGGAAATGATTTATTATCAGCTAAAGGGAACTTTGAGGGAGTCAAGCAACTGACAATCTAATATAAGGCACATTTCAAGCTTTAGAGTAAAGTCTAGCGAGAATATAGCTGCTGAGTCTATCGCTAAGTGACTGTGTGTGTTTGCCTAGCTTCAGGCTTTGAGCTCATGAAGGGATACTGATTTGTTGCTTTACATTCCTCATTGATAGAGAATAAACTTGGACCGGATTCAGCTCTTTACAAGAATTAACTGCAGGAGGGATTTTATAGCTAATATATTTTATGATTTTTAGGCCTCTTGAGTGTATTGATTCTGCTTACAGTTCTGCTCATCCTCTTCTCTACAACAGTACATCTTTCACAGTGGAGGCCAGATCTTCTATCTTGCTCAAATTCCTCGTTGCCCAGTGATCAATCTCCAGGCATCCTGCTTCTGAAAATGGGGATTCTGGTTGACTAGTAGTCTGTATAGCACCAAATTGCTTGTTTTAGTAAACAACGAAACCTGAAGCTGGTCTTTTCCTCTGGCATTAAAATATATTTCCTAAAATAATAGTTAGGAGTCTCTGCAACCTGGACTAAAATGCATAGTGAGAATGCCTGTGATTGGCCTTTTACATGCTGGCAAAAGACTATAAGTCTTGCGCAGAGTCCACTCAGTGAGGCCTCTGGATGCTGCTGTAAAACCAGATATGAAACAGTACAGTATTTGTGGCCTTTGGGCATTACTGTAAGGATACAGTGTCAGGATACAGACCTTCATTTCCACAGCCACGTCCTGAAGTCACTTGCACCAAAGAGAACATTTTGGACAAGTGTGAGCAAGTGATGGTTTTCATAAGACCAAGGGACTCACAGTTGTAAGACTTCTTTGGCCATCTGTGTCCTAAAATGAATGCTGCTTTACCCTATGTACTGTTACCAAGTGTTTACAGTTCCACTGACTGGGCATCTGTAGTGTTTTCACTGTGTTTAGTATCTCATAAGAATCTGCATGTAATACTTCATCTTGAAATATAAATGATACCAAGGAATTGATGATCCTAATTCAGGGACACTTTTTTTCTTTCTTCTGTGTAAAGATTTGATAATTTTTTTTTTTTAGCTACCCATTACCTTCTCATTAAGAATTTAAGGTATCCCATGGTTCTCTTGCTGCCCTTGGTAAGAAGGTCATGCTGCTGCCTTAGTAGCTGCAAACTTCTTTAAAATGTGTGTTGGACCTTGTCCAATAATCTTGATCATGTCCCAATTATCTAATGTTTTTCACTATATTTTTCTACTATATTGGGTTCTACTACCAAAAGGTCTTTTCATTGTTCTTCCTTATTACTCCATGTTATTAACAATAAAGTAACATGGTTAAAAATTATGTTTAGAGCTCATAAATAAACATCATGATTGTTACCTTTTATAGACAAACAGTGCTTTGCACAGTTTTCATGCTTGCTGGAACAACTATAAAAGTGTTTATATTTGTCACTGTTGCAGGATGATGTAGGATTTTCCCCTACTGTTATTTAAAAGTGGTTATAGTCATGAGATCTTGGATATCCATGGGCTGTTTATCCAATCTGTAGATTACCTATGTGTTGTTGCTTCCAGCCATTCCCAGACTGCAGCAAAACCTGCAGCCACACTAGAAAGCATCAGTATTTCATGTGTTGTGAATTGTAGTGTTTTTTCATGAAGCACTGCTTTACCTCCTAGTGCTTAGTTTCTTCTGCTTTCCACAGTTTCCAAGTATTTGAAATTTAAATATTCCTGTGAATTTTACCATAATCTTATTATATTTTGGAATAACTGTTTTCATTTTATAAAAGCTGGTATTTTTCTCCATTATGTCTTGTGTTCTTAATAGGTGACCACTAACTATATTCTAGTGCACTGATTTACAATGTTAAACGTTATTTATATAATGTTTCAAGTGAAAAGTGCCTCATAATCATTAAATATGAAATTGTGAGTGGTTTAACCTGTATTCAAACACAATATGAAATCCTAAGTTCCCAATTCAAAAAGTTTCTGAAAACCCAGGGTTAAATCCATAAATGTACTGAGGAAATGTTTTTTATTACAGAAGTTAATACAAAATACTTACCATTGTTCAGCTTGGTGGGGCTGATTGGGCCTGGTTAGGGGGTATTTGGTTGGTTTTTGTTATTTCAGCAGTATGAGATGAAAGTAATTTCTTTGACACCAGTAAGTTTATCCTCCCAGCCTCTGTTATTGACAGCAGAATATGCGTATCAACTATCCTTAATTAAGTTTTAAGAATAATCCTGTTCTACTAGTTACATGGAGAAAAGCCTGTGGTTGTGTTAGCTGGGATTGTCTTCCTTGTTTAGCATTTTTATTCTTAGAATTCAAAGCAAAATAATCCCATGGCTATGGTTTTGAAGTCCGTTGCTGGGAAAATGCTAGAGCTGATACCTCTGCCTCCAAATACCCAGATCTCTGGGTTCTCACCTGTTAAAGGCTGTTTGTCTTACTTGCAGAAGGAATACTTCGTTTGGAAAATGTCAAGTGCAGTGAGTAGTAGGGATGGTAATAGCAAAAGAACCTCATACTGAATTCTTCTGCATTGCAGGAGTACAAACGCAAGTTAGCCAGAGTGTCCCAAGTACGGAAAGAACTCAGGTCACGGATCCAGAACCTCCCTGATCTCTCTCGACTTCCCAACGTCACGGGCAGCCACGTACACCTACCGTTTGCAGGAGACATCTACAGCGATGATTGATTAGCAGAACATCCCCCCGTAACCTCTGCTTTTCTGTGAAATGAGGGGTAGGCCAGACCAGTCGGTACTCTTGTAGTATTATTTTTGTATATTGTTGCAGAGTGTCAGTAAAAATACTTTAATAATTTATAAAAAATGGTTTAAAAAGTTGATTTGTTTACTATTTTATTGGCGAGTGAACATAAGGGTACATTTATAAAAGTGGCCTCTGTGTCTGTTACATTGAAGAATGAATAATTATCTTTTGTAAAGATTTTAGTTGGTTGCCCTGTAAAAAAACATGCTAAGATTTTTTTTATGTACCCTGTATTTAATGTAGATCAACATATAATCAAACATAATTCTAACTTGAGACATTTCCGTTGCTAGTGAGGGAGTGAAATGTGGAAATCACAGGCTTATGTTTGCAAGAAGGTCGATGCAATTTAATGCAGCATTAAAAGTAATCTTACTGTCCATGACATTTAAATTACCCACTCACAAAACAATGTGGGTTTTTTTTAAGTCAATGCTAATAACCAGTGTTCTGTTGGAAAATATAAATCATGTTACAATGAGCAGATCTTCAAATTACTCAAAATATTGCAATATTTTTGTACAATTTAGAAGTCAGCATGTAGAAACTGTACAATTGACCAGTTTAATTATGTTTTGAAATTGTAGCTTTTTACAGCTGCTTAGTTTCTAAATCGAGGGGACCATTCATTTGTAATCTAATCCCTTTCTGGAACATCTGTTTCCATCTAAAAAGGTTAATCCCAGAAATGTGAAGCCATTTTACAGTTTTAATTAAATTGAAAGGTCATTCTCTAAACTGTCTCAATTGCTAAGTGCCCATTATTAAAATTTGACAATGTACCATCCATACATGCAGCAAGATACTGATACGGCTGTACTGTACATCCTCTTCCACTGAGAAACCCTGGAGGCCAGCATGGGCTACCACCTCCCCACCTTCACCTGCTCCAGCAAATATTTGTAGATCTCGATTGTCTTTTTCTCACACAACAGGAGGAGACAGTTCAGACCTGTGTATAAGTCAAACAGCAGAAAATTATTGCCCAGTTAAAAAACTCTGTTGCATGGCATAAACGTGGTATTTGTCTGGATACAGCTGAATTTGTGCAGAATCCTTGTTTTCCATACTGTGCATCAGCTTTTAAGTTCACTTAAAAGCTTAAAGGTACAGACAGGCATTTAGCACATTGCCAGAAAGTTTAGGCTTTTCAGTCCATCAGAATGAACCATGTAATCCTTGAGTGATTTTAAAAATGCCTACCTGTACCTTTGGCATTTAGATGACCTTATATACCTGGGCTGCAAGTATTTTGAGTTGAATATATCATAGGAGTATTTAATGATTGTATTTTGTTCATGGTTTTGCAGTTGTCAGGCATTGTTTTGTACCAGTTAAGTTCACAGTTGACAAGTTTATAGACCTCACATGAAAGCAAATTTTTTACAAAAAGCTGTTCTTTCTTTTCAAAACCCACAACAATTCAAAATAGTCCTGGAGTAAAATTGTTGAAGATCTGTCACTTGTTATTGGCTTCTACAGGGCTAATCACTAGAATACTTGTAGGATGTGAATAGAGAATAATCATTCTCTTTAAAATAGATACACTTGGACATAAGCATCTCAGTCCACTTATCTTTTCTTGTGGAAGTTGCCATGAATTAGATGTCTTTTAAGTAGGGAAAAAACCTGAAAAGATAAAAATACAAGCTGTTGTTGACATAGTAGTCCATAGCATGCAATGTAGAATACTGATTTCCTAAAAAATTCTGACTAACAAATAGGAGTGCTCAAAATAGTTCATCAGAGCTCACTAGCTGTCCAAAGATTTCTAAGTTTTGAGTGGCAATTTTCCACTCCATAGGAAAAAAAGAGCTGACTATATTGAATCCAGAGGATTTTGTTTCTTTTGTTTAAGTATAATATGCAAAATTAAATAACTTATTGGCATCTTTTCAGTGTAGATTCTTGATAAGAAAATGTTCTGATACAATTTTAATGTTTTAAATATGCCTGTTCTAGTACATTAAACACATCACATAAATTCTTACACATGTATGTGCATTGCAGTTGCAGTTAAAGCTCAGTTTTGCTAAAGAATAGCACCAAATTTGGATAAATATTAAACCAGTTTAATGTATTAAGAATTATAAAACAAATCATAAAACAAGAAGCATAAATAGTGAGTTCATGGTTGAATTCCATCCACAGAAAACTTAATTTGTGCCCAGAGGTGATTATTAGTGCAGCGACAAGGCTTATTAGACTGCACTGAAAGATCTGTCTTGGATACTGAAAATCATAGGGAATTAAGCTTAAACAATGTTTTGCTGCCTGAATTGAAAATAGTTATAATAATAAAATTGAATGCTGAATTTTTGTGATCTCTCAGAGGTTTTAAAAAAGACATAACACTTACTTCACTGGATTTGTTTTTCCTATTAATAACTCCTAGTGGTAACACTGCTTATCTACAGGTAATGTAGAACTGATAAAAGATGAGGAAGAAACCTCAACTTTTTCTTGATGTATGTAAGTTTTGAGAGAGTGTTATTTTCTGGATATATTTTTCTTTATTTTACTGTGAAATTGTTTACTTCAAGGAGTTTTTCATAGCTGGGGGTTTGGAAATTATCCCACAATATTTGGAAAAGAGGATTTGTGAAAGGCAAAGGTCACTCCTACAGCAAGTGTCATATATTAATGGCTGAATGGTACGTTGGGTTTTTTTTATTTATATGGGAAAGGCATCAGGTATCAAGTAGTTAGAAGATTTATATTGTAACTGTAATAGTATAGCAGGAGATAGCACGGTACGGTACAAATGCAGCCCTGTAGTGTCAAAAAATACCTCCAAATTCTCAGGTTCCAAAGCTTAATGTACGTACTTCTGACATCTCAGGAAGAAAAGAGGCTGGGTTGGGAAGGGTAGGGTGCGGAGGAGACGAAAGGGAGAACGTGCCTGGGTGGAAAGGTAAAGCAAACCACGTCAGCTTCTGTCGAAACAGAAATAACTGTGAGACTGGGCACCACGATGTTTTATCTGTAGCTGAGATTGCACCACAGAACTGCTTTGGGGTGTTGCCACCCCGGGAAAGAAAATGTGTGGGTATACCCTGCCTACCTCTTCTAACGTGGTCTGACTCTAGGCAAACCAGAATGCCTGCCCTACAAAAGGCACAACTGTAAAATATCTGAACATTTTTCATCTAATAATAAAAGCATAATAATTAGATCATTTGCTTCACTATATTGCACTTTTTTTGAGCATTCTCTGAAAAAAAGCAAAGAGATTCCTGCAGAACTTTGCCATATGAGAATGCTTACCTTGGAGGTCACTGGGACTGCTTGTATATTCTAGTGTTTGCAGGCTCAAGCTGTGTTTTTTGCAGAATGTTTTGAAAGATATCAGGAATATTACCCCACTTCTGTGGTTTTAAAAATAAATGTGAAGTCCTTAGTTACAAAAATTACCATTCTTAGAAATTATGTTTCATTACTTCTTTTGGAAATTAGACTACAGCCTGCAGTAATATTAGCTTGTCTGATTCACTCTGTTAATGTTTGTATTAATACATTAAAGCACCTCTGTTAATCCCTAGCAAAACAACCCAAACTACATGCTTATTATGTATTTTATCCGAGTAGTCTTCCGAGTGTCAAACTGAGAGCTTTCATTATGATGAAATTACATTCCTGTTTACCTGAAGTTTAAAAAGACATTGTGTTAGGACTTGCACAGACTAATGCTGCTCTCACAAGTCAGTAGTAACTCAGTCTGGTACTTCGATGATGACCCAAAATACATACGTAGGATACAGTAGCTGGCAGTGCAGATGACCATGGAGGATGTGGAAATCATACATAGGCTTGGTTGGCCCTCTGCAGAAGAGCCTTTTGAATTTTAAGGAAATATATCTGTGGGTGTGGCGTTTTTTCAGTGGGAAAATCAGTGAAAACCAGCACGTCTAAAATTTGATGGTTACATTTACAAATACTTAGGCCAGTTCTGCTCATTACATATAATCACAGTGACTATTCCTGCAAGTAAAGAAAGCAGACTCATAGTGTCTGAAGTGGAATTTTTTTCTAATGAATGACCAATTTTCTCTCGGCTCCTATTTCAGTGTGTCATTTATCTTGATTAAGTAGTAAATCTCTTCCATCGTGTTATTTAGGAATCGAATTCTGATTTCATATCTACAATAGTTGAAGTATCCTACTAAGCATGATGTTTTTGTGGGAATTTGCAAAAGTTCAATAGCACTCATTACTTGTTTGCAACAGAAATAGACTCATTTGTTAAAAGCTAACAAGAAAAGTTTGAAATGTAAAGATGTTTCATTATTGTGCTTTTCTGACAGAACCTGTAATCCTTGTGTAATTTATGTCCTCAGAATAACACCTGTATGTACGCTCTTTCATATTTAATAAAACATTGTTGTAAAAACATCTTTGATAATTATTGTTCATTGCTTGCCTACTCAATCTCATGGTGGGAAATGGCTTTCATGTAAACTTCTCTCTGTACTCAGGAATCAACCAAGATCTCATAGTGATGATACTGAGGAAACGGTTGATACTAATTGCGAGGTTTATTACTCTGTATTTTGTGTGACAGTTTTCAGTAAGGAAGCAGTGCATTAAAGGGTCTGAGGTCCATTTTCTAGAACTGTAAATTTAGTTGAGCTGGTATTTTAAGACACACTTTGTAACATTTTCAGTGTGGTTTGACACAAGTACTGCCAGCGATACACATACCATTGCCCAGTAGAATTTGTGTGAGCTGGAAAATACCTCTCTAATCAAATGCTTCTTTGCAGGGCTGTATGCTTGACAGAGACCTTCTCTTGCTTTACAAAGTCTTGCTGAAGTTTTGCCCTCTGAAATCAGTGAGGGCTTTTCCTCTCTCGAGTTGTTCTTCCAGCTCTTCAAACACAAGCCACTAACATGCCCTGGCAGTGGTTTGGAGGGGAGCTCAGCAAGTCTCTCGCAGCCAACAGTTAGACTTCAGTGTTCCATCAAGTACAGGAATGTAATGTGTCCTGAAGGGAAGAGTGCATGATGCATAAATCTGTGTAATATATGTCTACACAGAAGCCTCTGATGTGTGGGTATATATGTATATATATATATATATAATGTATAGAGATAAGTTTATACGTATGTGTGTCTGGCTGTTCTTCAATACCCCAATTCTGTGAAAGTCCAGTTAGCAGAAAAAACAGACTCTATTGAAGGCTTAGGAATAATATAAAAGCACTGGAGATTATTTCTACCCAGCATTTTGAAGCTTGTAAAACAAGGATAGGCACACACTGAATGACTTTTTCCCCTTTGTTCCCAGAATAGTCTAATAGCTCACAATAACAATCTCTTTTAACAACACATCTGGACATATCTGACAACTCTGGTAATTCCAAAGAAAAAAAGGTGTTGTTTGGAGCATGACAAGGCTCCATCTCTGTTAACAAATAGTGTGCTGCAATGGTAACACGCTTGGTGCGCAGAATGCGGGTAGCTCGGTGCCTACCACCCACAGAACACTTTTGGAGATGCGTAGTTTAGACAAGCTCTCCTGTGATCCTGTGGATAGATTGCCCATTAGCTTTCCCAGCACACTGGTTGTACTCCCCAGTTCATGTCTTTTATTCCATATCTGTAGTTTTATCCAAAAGGAATGCACTCTTGAGACCACAAAGTTGTAAGAAGCACTGTAAACAGGGACAACAGGGAAACATGCTTTGATCTAAAAAACACATTAATGTTGGGGCACCTTAAAACACAGCAGATGCCTGTGCTGGTTTCACATAAGCCTCATGGGAAGCACAGCAGTACCTAATGTGTGTACTTCTAACAGGAAAATTTATTGCAGAATTTGTTTTTTCAAATACTTTTATGCAATGCACGTTTTCCATCAACAAAATGAAGTATTTTTCCAGAGGAGTGGACTGTGAGTACAGCAACAGGTGTACCAAGTTCTACACTGGAAAAGGCAACACTAAGGTTTGTATTTTGATTAAAGAATGGCAGTTCATTTTATCCTACATGTACATAAGAGACGAAGAGCAGTGAACCCTTCAGTTATTGTGCAAGTGTACAGGAGATACAAAAAGGTTACATGCCAATCTCTGAGACTCTAAGTACAGTTTACAACAAACTATTCTTCCCTGTCCTGGACTGCTTCGAGTCCACCAAGTTTTTTGTTG
Source organism: Aleadryas rufinucha (assembly GCA_013397815.1). Taxonomy (NCBI): domain Eukaryota; kingdom Metazoa; phylum Chordata; class Aves; order Passeriformes; genus Aleadryas; species Aleadryas rufinucha. Next base: position 47,988 of record VZTH01004157.1, read on the forward strand.
GTACTATTTCTTAAGCAGTGTTCACTGAGTCTGAAGGCACTTAAAAGTAAACTATTCATTAACCTAGCAAGAAAAAAAGGAAAATACAGACCTTTAAACCCAAGAATGTAAATGCTTTTAACTAATTGGCTCTCTTTTTTCAGAGGGGAAGTGTGAAGCACCATTTGCAGAACTATCACTGCAGATTATGCGCAGGACAGGCTATAACCTCAGTCCTGAATGGTGACTTTATACTGTCCTCTCTCATCTCTGTGCCAAACTTAAACTGAAAATCTTTAATCTTGACAATTAAATGGTCCTGGTAGGACCATCATCAGCTTCCTCAAAAGGATAAATCCCAGCTTTTAATTCTTGGGGCATCAGAAACTGCCAAACATGTTCAAGATTCCCAAGCATATTAAACTGGCTATCTTCTCATCTCCCTCTGGCAGACAATCATTCCACTTGGAAACAGAGCCTCCTTCTAAAAAATAAGGTCTATGCTTTCACAAAGTACAGGTTGTGAGCCTGAGTTTTAAAGAAATCATTGATTTACTGAAACTGGAGCAATGTTTATTGCTGTAACCTTTATTACTTTGAAATAATATATAACTAAAGTAAAGTCAAGAAGGTTTTGAAATCTGCCTTCTGGCTTTTCTCTTTTTCCTCTAAGTCAAGCATCCGTTTTAGCTTAGAAAAATGAAATTTGGAGTTTCGGGGAGTCTTGGAAGCAGAGTTGGTTGTTGCCTGTCCAGATTCACGTGTCCTGAAAAACAGAAGACTCAAATGTCTTAAAGGGGAGAAATCGGAATTAACATAAAGTAACTGTGAAAGCACACATATATAATTTGAGTGAAAAATATTCAAGAGAAATAGTGTATTTTCATGTGCAAGTGAGCAGTTAGAAGTATAACTTTGTTATGCAAATTTTAGGACAGACATTTTGCATTAATGACACAAATGGGCATTCTTTGCACATGGTGGCTTTTCACGAGAATCTTTGATTTTAAAGGTTGGAAAGTTAAAATTGATCTCATCAACCACACCAACTGAGAAATACACTTAGTTATCAATTTAAACTTTATTAAATGACTGATCTAAAATCAACAAGATGTAATACACTCTACTTGGCAAAGTGCTGCTTAAACAGGAAAGAAACGGGTACCTGGAAAGTGATGAGGGACTGTTCCCTTTAGATCCCAACCTACTGCAGCTTACAGGTGTCATTTTCTTTGCAGACTGAATTTTTACATCTGGTGTCTTCAGGCTAGATTTGATACCTGGAGTGCCACAATTTTGGGTTTTGGTTGCCAGAAAATCTCTGCTTTTACCATAGTGTCTTGTTGTTTTGTTGCAAGATTTGCAAGTAACCAGCTATGGAGAGAAGAAAGGAAATATCAAGCTGCCCTTCAGTCTTTCCACCTTTTTTATAAAGCCATTAGAAGAATTATGCAAACTGTTCTCTAAATACCATGACACAAACTAAATATTTGCTTAAGTAAAACATGAGATACTAAAAAGCAACATACACTTTATAACTAGTATTTTAATTCGGGCTTCTTAAGCCAAATACATCCTTTGGGCTTATCTAGAAATTACTCCAATTCCCTACCAACTAATTTCAGGAACCCATACCTCTGAATGTAATATGTACAGTGAAATACAGAGAACAACTCGGTCAAGACAGATGAAACAGCACCTGAACTGGTCAGATCATATTTTGAGTGTACAAGATTCACTGAGTATACAAGAGTACTCCTATACATTAGGTATTTGGCTAAAAATCATGACATTCTGTGTCATCTAAAGTCATTAGCATATTCTACCCCCGATGAAGTTATATTGCACACTTTTCAGGGAGTCTGGGGATAAAATATTTGAACTGCCAAACTCTCAAACCCAGTCATCCATTTAACTAAAAACAGCAAGTCTCAGAGTGAACAAAGATGAGGCTTTGTATTAGGGCAAAAGCACTTACTACAGTAAGGAGAATGTTCTAAACAAAGGGCACTTTCTCTTCTCTTCTCTCCTCTCTGTGTACCTCTAGGCTGCAGGGAACTTCAGCAGCACAGCACGCTGAGAGGTGCATCAGAACAGATCATGTCACACAGTCACAGAGACTGTCAGACATTACTGATATCCCTTACTGCCATGGCAACTACTCATACTAAGAGATATGAGAGTAATACAGCCAGACAACTTTCTGAGGCACCAATCAGACTGACAGAAAAACAGTTACCTGATGCTTCTGGTTAAAAAACATACTCAAAAGACTGTCACAAAAATGTCTAAGCAGTTTTGAAAACATCTACGCCAAATCATTCTTCATTTCAAAATGTGTAAATTTAACTAAATGCAGATTGTTTTGTAAAAATTACATTTAGAGATGCTGAAATGAAACATTTTTAGTTAAGTGTTTTGACTTCCTCTAGACATTATTTTGTCAGCCTAACGAACTAAAAAAAAAGAGATAGCATTAACTTTTAGTGCTCAGGTATTGATGCATTTTTAGTTCTTCTAAATGAAATTCAGGTGGGAAAGAAACTCAGCATCTCATGGTGACTTAGCACTGCGTGGAATGTAAATGGAGGTGACCACTTTACAATGCAGGAATTACTGGATTAATCATAGGACTTCACAGCTAATTTACATTCCCTGAAATGGATCAGCAGTTAACTCTAAAAATTTTTAAAGCCCTGAAACAGTCCCTATGTTATATGCCTTTTTATGGCAGAAGCAATCTAAAATCAAATTCTACTTTCTAAGAAAAGTCTCAGAGGTGCAACCTGTCACATTGTTGCTCGCTTTAATTTCCATCCACACTGGAATTTTCATTTTCACATGTCTCAGGTATTAGATTACTGGGATCTACATTGCTAATTTTGAAAGCTGCCAGTTGCTGACAGCATTTTAAAGACTTAAGACAAGAAACACTTAAATCATAATCCACAGGACAAACTCAAACTGAACGGAACACAAGTACAGCAAACTGTAATTACATACCAGACTTTAAACTGGGCCTATTTAAACTGAATTTTAAACTATTCATATGAATGCACATTGTGTCCCCACAAACACTCTCCAGCTACACAGTAAGTCTAAGAGCCCATCATCATTTCATAGGACACTGCTCTGTTCATTAGTTGCTTAAAGAGACAGTTCTTAATGTACCCTCAACATTTGTGATCCCAGAAAAATAAACCAAAGATTTCAGCTTGCAGAATCACAGAACGTCTTGAGTTGGAAGGGACCCACAAGCATCATCAAATTCCAACTCCTGGCCCTGCACAGGACATGCCAAGAATCACACCTTGTGCCTGAGTGTTGTCCCAATGCTTCTTGAACTCTGTCAGGTTGGTGCTGTGACCACTGCCCTGGGGAGCCTGTTCCAGTGCCCAACCACCCTCTGGGTGAAGAACCTTTTCAGATGTCCTTTCTGAAGCTCAACTGTGATCTACAATCTGGGGAGACTGCCTTTATGAAGCATCTTATTTTGCTCTGACAGCTAAGAACCTTGGTGGTATTTCCTCAGTTTAATTTTTTTTTTATTGACTCTTTAATAATTTTTCGTTTCACAAAATTTACTCCTGAAACCACAAGAGTCTCATCCAAGAAAATGCTAAGTGTGCTGGCAACTGCTGAGCACAATAGGGTGCTGTCTCATTTATTCCAACAACCATTCCCATGATCTGTTTTAAAAACAGTACATACCTTGGCAACACTAGATTAAATGTATACTATTATTCTTCCAACAGTAATTAAATGTCACATTCCTGAGTCCTTTTAGGAAAAATAACTGAAGCCTCAAGAAAAACATCAACTTGTTGAAATTACCTCTGTGGTTTAGTTTTGAAAGATTTCCTATAAACAGTAATGTTCAGACAAATACAAAAAATTCTATTAATACAGATGGTAACAATAATCTGACGTAGCCGTGAGAGTCTAGTGAAATACATGAAGTAAAGCTTGTGTCAAAACATATTTGCTCAACAACTGATAAAACTGAAACAAAGGCAGTAAATTAGATGTTTGTGTAGCTTCTCTAACATGGGGTCATGAGGTTTTTTTTGGAGAGAAAAGCTTTCTGGTCTTGACATTGTGTTCACAATCTACCTATTGTGCAAGGCAGATTTTAAAAATGTCATTTATGAACAGAAGTTATTCCAAAAAGAAAGGAAGAGTCTTATGCTTGTGAAAAAGAAATGTGTGGGCTCCTTTTCTGAGAGAAAGGTTTCCATATCTTCTTCTTTATGCCACTGAAATAGAAACATGAAATTTAGAGAAATATCATGTACTTCTCAGCTCCAAATAAATGTGCTTACCAGAATGCTTCTGGACTCCCTGTACTTTCTCAAAAGCTTCGTCTGTTTCATGTTAAGTTTATGGTTCTTTGCCTCTCGTTTAAGAACTTTCTCTATCTGTGGAGTCACTTTCATCTTTGGTCTGAGGCGTACCCGGTAGCTGTCAGGAACCAGGAACTGGAAGCAGTAAGGACATATTCTTTCTAATCCACGTTCATTAGCTACAGATAAATAAAGGCAAAAGGATGAAATAACTATGTGTTATAAGCAAACTTTAAAATGGTGTGTTTCGATTTTAACATTACCTAGGTACATGTTTTTGTGTTTAAGGTAACACTAGAACACAAGAGGAAGCTGAGTACCAGAATGTGAGTACAATTCTGAGTACAATTCGGCCTAACTTTATGCATGGCACAAATTTACACAATATGTAATTGTAGATTTTCCTGAAAAAAATGCCATTCCTTGCTAAAAATCTTCAACAATGGAGGCTCACAATTCTGCAAGGAGCTCCATGAAGGCACAATCTTCTACTACATCAGGGACACCAAAGCCTTGTAAAGCTCTGTGCCCATTTTAAGTGTGAGAAGATGACAGGACCTCAGGATGGGATGAAGAAACGCTCTGAGGTAAATTTCAGACCTAATAAGAGGCTCGCTCCTGCAGCTGCCTCTCCCTAAACCCCCGAGGAACACCTGGCCCAGCTCCCTGGCGAGCTCGCCATTCCGGCCGGCACCCCGAAACACTGCCGTGCGGGGGCAGTGCAGGGGGAAGGGGAGAACGGAGGAAAAGGGCGAGCCGGCATTCCCACGCTCCCGTCCTTCCGCAGCCTCCACGCGCTGCTCTCCCACCGCAGGAGCCTCCGCTGGAGCGCGCCGGGCTCACGGGGCGCCCGGCTCCGGAGCCCCTCTCCTCCGGCCCCGCTACCAGCGCCTGCACCCGGGGCCCCTCACTCGCCTCGGGAGTTGCGGAGCATCCACCTGCGCGGGAGAGAGGGAAAGCGTCATGGCGCGGCCGCGGGCACCGGGCGGGGACACCCCGCGCGTCACCGCCGGGCTCTCCCACCGCCCGTCCCCGCCCCACCGCGCTTCCTTACAGCAGGAATCGCGCCTGTCNGGCGGGGCCCCGCCTGTGGGCCCGGGGCTGGCGGCCGCAGGCTGGGAAGGCGCGGGGATCCGAGGCCGCCCCTCGCCCGCTCGGAGCGCGGTACCCGCCCTGGGGAGCCGCTTGTGTCCTCAGCCGTGTGAAAAGTTTTTCCCGTAGGAAAGGAAACTTTTACCTTAGGGAAAAAACGTGAGGAAGAACTGCTTTACCTTGAGGGTGGCAGAGCACTGGAACAGGCTGGCCCGGAGAGGTCATGGAATCTCCTTCTCTGGAGACGTTCCAAAGCCACCTGGATGCGTTCCTGTGTCACCTGCTCCAGGGGCCCTGCCTTGGCAGGGTGGTTGGACTGGATGATCTCCAGAGGTCCCTTCAAACCTTAACAATTCTGGGATAGTGTGGGAAAAAACCCAAACCAAACAACAAACAGCACAGATTTCTCTATGAGGGTCTGTCAGGTGTAAGATCTGCAGCAGCATCTCCAGAAATCTGCCTGATGCTCAGCAGTGCTGAACTTCATCTGTCACCCTCTCTATTTGAAGTGCCTTTCCCGTGAATTTTGGCGACTGCATACTTTGCTTTATCGGTCTGCAAATGTGCTTCCATTAAAAAAAAAAAGAAAAAAGAAAGAAAAAAGAAGAAAGAAACAACCTCCCTCTCTCCTCCCCCCACAAAACGCCCAAAACCAAACCTTCAGCTTTTCACCGTTTGATGTGTGTTTTATTAATTCCCTCGGCCCTGTTCATTTGCTAGACGTTTTTATCCTTTGATCTATTGGTAATGGTGTTCATTTAGGAGAGGTATTCAGCTGAGCAGGCTTCGATATTCTATCAAGGAATTTGAATAAATATAATTATTTCTTATTTTCTGACATGGAGTAGCCGAGGGCTTTAGAAACAGAAAAGCAAGGGGGAAAAGGGAATTTCAAGACTTCCTTTAAGAGAGCTTTACAGCACAGTCAATAAATCTGGACTTGTTAATGAAATGTTCATAATAGCTACAATCGGGGCCTCTGCTGACTCTGTTTTTTAATTGAAACTAATTTTTTCAATGAACCTTTCAAAATTACATTTTTGTTGCCATGTTGCTGGCTTTTTTCATCCTGATTCTTGAGTGAACTCCTACCTTTTTTTGAGTGAAAGAGCAGGGATGTCACATAATATCTATTCAAAACACAACCGGTGTTCATCAGCCAACCGATTTTTTGGAAAGTGAAATATTGCCATTTATCAATAGTGGAGGGGGAAAATGAAAGTACTTTTTGAACACAAGTAAGCAAAAATAATTCCAACACTTTCTTGAGGGATGGGTCTGTTTTTATAATTTTTTAAGCATGTTTGCTCCCCAGGGAAGTTGGTTGCGGAGGAAGAATGGTGAGGCAAGTGCCACGTTCTTTCCCAGCTTTTGCCTGGCTAAAGAGAAATGTGCTATGAATTTCTTCTTTTGCCTGCAGCTGGGATCTGACTGCCCCTGGAGTGGTGCAGGTGGGCCAGAGCATCTGCACCAGCACCGTGGATTAATTTTTTCTTGTGAGAACAAGTGCCTGAGTGACCTGATGAACAGGCATGTGCTGTACTTATTAAGCAGTAACTAACACAATGCAAAGGATTCATTTATATTTTCCCCCCTCCACTTTCACTCTTGCACTCTTTTTGTCCCTGCCTTTTTTTCCCTCAGTCTCTTCCAGTCTGGCTGAAATTCTTATACACTCTTTTTCTTCTGCTCCTGAGACAACGCTGGGCCATTCTGTTTCTTATCTTAGTTTGCTGGATTCTCTTTGCGTTATAGATCATCTTTGTCCGAAAAGCAGGGCAAACAGCCACTCCCAGTGCCATCCATACACAGGGCGCTGTGCCTCGTCCCGAGTCCTGTCACATGAGGCTTTACCATGTTAGGTGTGGTGCTGAATGTGCTGAACAAAGCTCTAGAGACAAAGGGGAAATGGCCAAAAACCCGTGGCCTCAAATTCACGGCTTTCCATCAGCCCCTTCCTGCGCAACTCCCATCAAAAGGCAGTATTTCTGTTCATCCAGTGCTGGTAGGACCAAACCCTTAAAACCAGACAACGCTCAGATTCCCGGCACAGTATTTATGGCATCAGTGGGATGAATTCATCTGTATTTCAAGGCAGAACGCATTCGTCTCTACTTTTTCCTGGCTTTTGTTCACCAAAAAAAGCCCACGTTAGCAGAGCCATGTTACGAACTGCTTCCTGCTTCTGTTGTTTAGTGTTTTGTAGCTACCACGGCTGGCCAACAGGCTGTAAATCTTGCCTGGTGTTTTGTAACAAAGGAAAAAATAGAATGATTTGTGTTGACTTTTGGTCATCGTGTATCATTATCGATCCGGGGGCGGGCGGCGGGGGAGCGCGTTCCGCGGATCTGTTGCTCGCCACTTCTCCGGGAAGGCGGCGGGAGCCAGCAGTCAGTAGAGGGCAATAGAGAAATACAGTTTGTGATGCCTAAAGGATTTGAAGCTCTGATTATGTGTTTACAGAAAAGAAAAAGAAGAAAAGAAGAGCCAGGAGGATAGGTTGTTCAGTTTACTACCGGAGACCTGACTGTGACAGACCACCAAGGAAATAAAATTTTCAAAGAGAGTAAAGAAGACCTTCTGCAGCATCTGCAAGTCTCTCCTTTTTTCTTCAGAGTTACGTAGGATAACTTAGCCAGAACTTATTGATGTCTGCATGTTCGGTGGACTCGGGAATGGACTGGGAGATGCGGAAACGTACTCTTCGGAAGAAACAGAAGAGGAGGCATTTCAAAGATCCTGCAGGTGACCAAGGTGAGCAAACTCACAGCTTCTCTTTCACGTGAGATAATGAATGTTCAGTCAGCTGTATAAAAGTCATGAACAAACTGAGTGAGTGATTGAAATTATATGAGGATTTTGCTTTTTCAGGCATGCTTGTGCAAGATTCATTTTCCCATGGAAAAAAGAGGATAGTGATGCTCCAAGGATAAGCATTGCCAAGCATATGTTATTTTGGAGACATGCTAAAACCGGTGACCTGTTTTATGTGTCATATTTTGTATTAGAACTGTTTGAAACATGTTCATCATTTTACAAGGTTTATGTGCTATAGTTCCTAGACTCTAGTTTACAGAGAAATATATAATTAAGATGTGACTATTGTTGTTCCTTTTAGAGGGGATTTTTGCTCAGCTTTTGGACAAATGTGACTCGGAGGTTTGGAGAAATTTATTAAGAGATTTTTGGATGCATAGTGGGAATGCCCTCAGGTTTTTCAAAGGCTTTGTAATCAGAAAGATATTAAGAAGTGATAACAAAGAATATAGTAATAACAAAAGGCGTTAAGCCACAGAAATCAAGGGGGTGGCAGAGGCTTGGGAAAGCAAAAAAATCCACAAGAGACTAAGTTAAAAAATAAACATATGAAACACTTTTCTATTGCCAAGATCTCAGCTGGTGTCACCATAACACTTGGAAAATATCCTCAGGATGCCGGGAACCATTAGAGCAGTACAGATTATCAGAGGATAAACTTCCACTTCAGCTGCCACTGCTAGCAGAAGTGACCAGTAAGAAATGTTTGGGAAATGAAAGATGAAGAATCAAAGCATTGACATTCTGGGGATATCACAGAGCAAATGCAAGGGTATCTAGAGGTCAGTCAGACAGTATCCATTTGAAACAAGGCAGGCTGATAAATAAAAGAAATATATCATATTCTGAAACAAACCATCAGCTTTTAAAAGCTAGGTAAAGGACAAGTTATCTGGTGTTCCTCCTGAGCCTGGATTTATTTTGTGAATGCTATGATAGGTAAGGCTGTGACACAGTGATTTATCTGTGCCTTGAGTGCCAAAACATGTAAAAGATTAGTGTGTTTATTGTTAGTTTATACATTGTTTAGAACACAGCTTTCTCGCAGTATGTACCTGAGGGAGGTGAAAGATAACATATACAAAGCATGTCACTATTTCCCATGGGTTGGCAACATCCATCTGATAGGGAATGCACCCAATGAATATCAGAATCCACCTGATCTTGAAAGCTACAAGTTCCAGTTTCCAATTTTTTTCTTCCTTTCATTCAATTTCTAGTACTCTACATCTTCTTATTTACTTGTAAATCCATTCTCTCAAAAGATAATCGAAATTAAAGATGGTATTGAACAAAAACCTCAGAGAGAAATATTCATGCAGTTTGATAGTGCCAACTCTTCTTTAGAGCGGTCTCTGGTAGAAATTATTAACTCTCTATCTAAGATGTGAAGCTCTAGGGCAGTAAACATTCTCTTGTAGCTATTTTCAGTGAAATTAGCAGGGTTGCTTTTTGGTGTTGTATCTCTATAAATACAGTCAAGGGGATTTTTGTAGTGGGGAGCCACACAGGTCAGCGGCTGAGGCTGAGGAATGGGAGCTACTGCTCCTTGAAGTCCAGGCCTTGCTTTGTCCCTGTGTGACTTTGTGGTACATTAGGCTTGTTTATGGTCAGCTCATGAAGTGGCCAGCCTGGCACCTCACCCATGCCAAGGGTTGGGCTTTGAATGGCAGGATGCAGATTGTGCAAGGAGGCCCTCCTTCCATGGCAGCTATGGGAAAGGCCATCACCAGGTTGCGGTGTCCTTCAGTACACAGACAAACATACTCCTATGCCACTTCTGCCTGTAAGTCCTTGTCACCATGAGTCATAATAAACTATTCCTTAATTTTCCCTCACAGAACTGTTGTCTAAAAACGTTGAAATCTCAAACCGAAGTTTCACCTGTGAAAAAGATGCTGCTAATTAATGTGTTAATTGTCATGTAAACCCCTTTGCTTAATGAGATGTGAAATAGCCCCTGCTGTTAGGAATATCAGTGTGCACAGGAGTTTGTCCCAGGCACTTAGGGTCATTTATTGCTGTGCTGCAGCACAACCCGGGGCTGCTATTTCAGCCTCCTGCCAAAATAGAAACGTTTTACTTTCTGATGAGTCATCTGGGTTTCACTGAGATCTTGCGAGGTTCCCCCACCCTATTCTTCTTTGCTGTAGAGTCCAGGCCCTGCCCTGGAGGCCTTGCTTTCCCAGGGAAAGATGGGGTGGAACTCGCTTCAGCAGCTGTCGGCTCCGTTCCTTAATTAACTTGGAGCAGACTGCTAATGAGTGATATGGAGCGTTTTCCCTGTCACTGGAGCTGAACATGCAGCATTCCTAGCCTTTTCTGGCCAGCAGTGTGGCAGAGCAGTGCTGGCAACTGAGTCGGAATTTGCCATGCATTGTGCTAAACGTTACCTGCATCAAGGCAGAAAGGGAACTAGGTCAACCAAAGGTGGCAGCTTTAATCTATTTTCCATGTTGGTCATATTTACTTACAAACAATACAGAAGAGCCAAATGTTTCAAGAAAATATTTCCTTGCATTTTTTTCCTTCTGGTGCAAAAGGGGGTAGAGGAAGACTTCATTTTTTTATTTATTTTTGCTTTAAATTATTTTCTTTCCCCTTTTATTCTGAATGATCTGTTCTAAGGTGGCACTGGTTTGAGCATGAGTGAGGCTGGACTAGATGGCCTCTAGAGGTTTCCAACCTTACCCTGTAATTTTCAACAATCATGCTGTTATTTTGGATTCTTGCTGACTCCAAATTACCTGAGATTGAAAAAAAAAACCCAAAACCCACCACTATTTAAAGATAATTTTTTTCCCCCTTAAGTTATTATTTTAATTCATTTGAAAATGCACCAGGGAGAATAAAAGCCAGGTACTTCTAATAAATAACTGGTGTTGTGGAGTAGTTCTTTGTAATTGTTGGTTTCTGAGTTTTGTCATAAAATTCTTTGATTACCATGTTCAGGCTGCTTTACAGAATTGGTATTAGGCAGACGTAGTCAGCTGAGGGGTGAACTGTTTGAGGGCTGTACTCCCTGCTGCAGTTGAAAAGTGGCTTTTCACACCTGTTTATAGTATCCTAAGTTGGTCTTGTGTTTGAGAAGCTGGTGTCACTGCTGATTCTTCCAGTTCTGTGCCTGGTGACTCAGATGGTAAGAAGGGGTGAAATATTTACTGCTAAAATATGTGAAGTAATATGAATTTGAAAAATCCATATTGCTTTCTTAGTAATCCATTTTAGCTAAATTCATTCCAAATTAAACTCTTTTCCCAGCTGACATCCTTAATTCATCACCCTGGCTGAAACTGAGATCTTCAAAGCCATTTACAACAGCTAAACAAACATGTCTTTCATTAGCTTCGATTATAATGCCTGATGAAGTGCACAGAGGTTGTGAATCTTTAGAGATGACAGTGATGGATATAATTTAGTAACAGGAGAGGTAACAGAATCAGGCTGATGCTCAGAGTGAGCTTTAATCCAGTGTTTCACAGTCAAATATAGGTGGGTGGTGCAGCACTTCTTATCTACTTCAAAACTGCTGCTGCTGAGGCACAGTGGTAGCACAACATATTGTACCTATACTAGGAAGTGAGCACTTGAGTTTTCATTGCTGGCCCATTTCAATAGGGCCTTGTCCCCAAAACCTACTCCTCTTTTAGAGGATAAACTGGATGTAACTACCTCCAAGTGCAAAGCAGCTACAGTAAAGAGGAAAAACTCCATGTGACACCAATTTAATTAGAATGCAGTATCATTGCCTTGATTAGTGATGGAAAACAGGAAACTTCTTCAGCAAGAGTTGTATTATAGCTGCACAATTCCCCAGTACTGAAAGGATCTAACCTTTGTCAATTTGGCCTGCATGCAAGGCTCTCTGCTTTCCTGTGCCCCTCAGAGACTTTGTACAGAAAACAAAACAGCAAGGGGTAGATGATTCAACAGAAGATTTCTTTTTCTAAAATCCAGAGGCCTCTGCTTAAGCATCACAAGCCAGAAAAAGCTCACACTAGTTATATGCACATATGTTAAACAAACAGCATCAGAGTTGCGTTAACTTTTTGTTTATTTGCAGTGTGGAGAGGGGCTGATGCAATCCCTGGTCTTTTTCAAGAAGGTACATAGCCATATGTTTTTATGTATAATTTTCGTTATTATTAGATAAAACTAACAGTGGTGTTCAAGTATGGTCAGCATCATTCCCTTGAAAGGTCATTTCCTTAGTGAGCAAAGACTTGTTTTCCTTCTTCAGAAAAGCAATTTTAAGGGCTAGGTTGATAGCAGGGTAGATGTAACAAAGTTTATCAATTCATAATCAATTTATGGAAATGAAAAGGTTTTTTTCTACTATGTTCTTGAGCAATGTTTTCCTGATGAAAATATTTGTGTATTGGTTTTTTGGGTTAGTTAGTTGGGGTTTTTTTATCTCCTCCTTTCTCCTAAGCCATTCTGAGATCTCTGTATCCCTAAGCAACGTTTGGATAAAAAGATCTGGTTATCCTAAGAGCAAGGAAGATAGACAGTGGAAAGCCTGAAGGAGTAAAAGTCCGGACAGAGATGCAGTGGCATACATAAGGTCTGTGAAGAGCTTGTCACAATGCTTTTTGGCTCTCAGCTTCTGTTTCGTTTGCTCTGCTGGTTAATCATTGGCTTGAGTGCTCAGGTACCATGGTGATCGACACACTACCAGTGCCACAAACCCAGCATGATGCATATTCATTGAAACAGTATTTTTGAAAGAAAACCAAAAATAAATGCAACTTTTGAAAATCCTCAGCGTAGCTAACATTGCTGTGTACTTTCCTCTCTTAACAATGTAAATTAGCATGGTAGGATATAGGCTTCTTCCTCCCATTTTAGATTTTTCCTTCTGCTGTTGATATCCACAGCTTTCTCATTAAGTGGTTTGAAAGGTTTCAGACTTCCATATGTTGAGTATAGCACATTTGTGCACTGGCCTTTCTGTGCAGCTATTGAGATGTTTGTTCCACTGTCGTCAATATTAACATGAAGGAAAGGGCCTTGGAATAAGAGCCAAATGCATCCTTGGTCTGTTAAGCCCCAACAGTTTGCTAAGTGTGACCTTTCTGAAGCTGTGGGTATAAAGTTCAACCTTGAAAATCTTGGCCAGCAACTAACTGCTGGAATGCCAATTGGCAAGCGCTTCTTCCTTCTCCAAACGCGGAGCCTTCTGCCTGAATAGCTCCAATGCAGCATCTCTTCCGCAGTGTCACATTTTGAGGTCTGATCCTCACACAGACCTCTGGTGCTGTTGTTAATTTTTATAACACTGTGCTATTTATATCTCTATTTGAATAAGTTAGGTGGCCAACGCTGGGAAGTTAGCACTGAGCAGTAGTTTCCCACTGAGGGCATTACTGTGCCAGCATCCCTCCAAGATAACTGCAGGGAATATAGACAAAAATGTTACCTCTTTATCATGGGTACCTTACGAGTGTGCTCCTGGTTTTGGTATCTTGAATTGCTTCACAACGCTGCTCTCTGAGCACCAGTGCCTGGAGCAGATTGATAGCATGCTGTCAGTCGATGAGCCCTCAGCACGTGGCATGCCCACGAGGCAAATAAACCACTGAGGAGGGAATTAGATGGAGCTAGATGCAAGGTATGCATCCACTGGAGCTGGGTAATTGTTCCTCAAACTCTGCTGATCATAAAAGCTTGCTTTAACTTCTGTTTCAGCCCTTGGAAAACGGAAAAGACATCCTTTTCCTCTTACATTCCCCTCACATGAGATAAAGATACCAAGTATATATTTTTTCAGGCGTGTCTTACCATCTGCTTCAATAGCAATTAGCTCACCAATTGGTGTGGGACAAGTTCCATTAATATATGGTGAAAGCATGCAAAAAACCTCAAAACTCAAAGAGCGATGCAGCGATGCTGTTTTTGTCTCGCTGGCATGAGGTAGGAAGGGCCTGTGATGCATTGCTTTGCAGGAGTTGGAGACACTTACAAGAAGTGTGAAGACAAACCAACACCCCATACTGAATCCCCCATATTACTGATTTTTAATTTTATTTTTTAGATATAGTAAAGACACTAAATATGGCAATCCTATTAATATTCCTGAACCAAAGAGTGAGTGAGATTTATAGGACTTGTGGGTCAGGACAGTGGTCTCCTCCTTAGCCTGCTTCCTGTAAGATCTGAGGTGATGTTGCAGGGGTGGTGGGAGAGAAGCCAGGACTTACCCTCTAAGGATTTGATTTGGAAGGCATTGTAATTCAGATCCCCTTCTCTCTATCTATCCTGCTGCATGGGACTTTCCAGCTTGGCTCTATCTAGTCCTTGAACTCACTAGGATCCACAAATCCTTGTAAAACATAAAGGTACAGCTGCTCTGCTCTAGTGTTTTACTGCGGAGAAAGAACAAACCTTGAGGAAAGTGGAAAATGAGCACTGCTTGCTTCCTCTGCCTCTCCTGACACCAGGGCCAATGCAGGTAGAGTCACACCTCTCTCCCAGGTGGAAGATGGGCCAGACTGCAAAAGAGGACACCAAACAGGGTGTGGGCTAGTATTGTGGGGTGTGGGAGTAATATCTTAATGATCCTGGTGCCTGCAGCATGATTGCAAAACTGGGCATCAGAACACGAGTTGTCCTGTAAAATGATTCTGTTACCACAATACTGCCGGTCCTACAGGCAATCCTTCCTGCCAATCATTTTCTCCTTTTCATTATCTGCAGTAATTTTTTGGTTACTTTTTTGGTTACTTTGAATACTTTTGGTTACTTTGCTTACTTTGAATGATTTTTTAGTGTTCCTTTGTATTAAAGCTGAGGGGTATTCATGGCATTCACAGGTAAGGTTCAATTAATTCCCTCATCCTTCTTTTCCCAAGGTTGTTCCGTTTTTGAGAACCACCCTAAAACACGTGCAAATTGAGTGTGGATAAAGGCATCTCTTGCCAGCAAATCTGTGCACTTGGTTTTTTCCATGGACTGTAGTCTGGAACTTGGCAAGCCTTTGGAATCTTTCCTGGATGAGCAGTTCTGAATTATTCTCCAATTTTTTTTTTTGAGCTGGAGTGAAAATAAACATGAGCTTGCAATGCTGGGCGCAAACTCAAACCCAGGCTTCCCCAATCTGAGCCCAGAACTGAGAGATTTAATTTGGCCCCTTTTGGATTATGATCCCATGTCAGAGTGAGGTTTTGAGTATGAATGGCATGCAGTGTCTGTGATACTCATGTAAATATAAATACACCAGCTTAGTGTTTGCAATATATTTACAGCCTCCTATTCATTCCTAACTAGTGGCATTTTCTTTTTTGACCACACTGGGAGAAGCTGTGGACTTTACTGTTGGAATTGGGTTTGGTACCTTCTGATGGCAACAAAACCTGCAGATATAGAAGCATGATAAATGCTCAGACACGAGGGTCAGAAAGTAGTCCATTTCTGAGCAATCTTAACATCTGCTGGAATGAGCAGAGACAGAGTTTATGTAGGTTGCACAACTGCAGCCATTGACTGTTCACTTTCATAAAAGTAGATCCATGATTTTTCTGTCCTCAAACACTTGGTAGTTTTGGCTGAAACTATGAAGTTTAGGCCCAATGCCAAATGGTTTTTAAAGCATCTAATTAACAGCAGAGATTCGTATGCCTGGAATGAAAACTATGTAAGGGAAGGAAAGCAATCACCTGGTCTGGTGCTGAAAGGGTTAATGAGGGATTAAGGAGAAGATAAAAATAAAGGCTTATAGAGTTGTGTTCAATTTTTCAGTCTCTTTGCTGTCTGCCAGTCCTTCATGCAAATGTTAAAAATTTCATAAAAAAAATTAAAAATGTATTTTAAAGACCAATTTAAGAAACTGAACATGCAATGCTAACTTTAGAAAATTGCAGCTCTATTTTCTGACAGACTTTGTGACTAAGGGAAAACTTGATTATTTCAGTGGATTGCTGGAGAAGTAGATGTGAATCTCACTTTATCCATTCTCACCCTGACAGATTGACTTGGAAACCTTCAGTTTCAAAGAAGGTGAAGGTATCAGATGAGTTCATATGCAACAGATGGGTTTTCTGGAAAAAGCCTCAGATTTGATAAACTTTCAGAAAAATTGCACTTGTCTTGCTGGAGAAAAAGTACCTTTGTTATGAATGTTTGCTGGTCCCATCGAAGTTGATGCTACTTTGGGAATTCGCTTCAGCTAAGATTAGGACTTTGTTTATAGACCAGTGTGAGCATTGAAGATGAAGACACTGATCGTTAAAGCTGTGTCAGCGTCTCAGCAATGAATTGATGTTCTTTTTGGCTAAAGTTCAATATTCTTTGAATGAAAATCCTTGATTTACCTTTCTCAACTATTCTTGTGGGGGTATTAAGCTGATGTCTTGCTACTGTTTGTGGAGCCACCGAAGAAACAAGCAAAAAGGAAAAAAAACCCATCCAAACAACAACCCACATAAAATATTGATTTAAGTTTGGTGGCTGCTGTTGAATGTGCTTGTCCTTCCCTCATGCAGCCACAGAACATATTGGCATTGCAGGTAGGCTGTCTGACAGCTTCCTTTCAAAGCATTGCCAAACCTGCTTCGTGGATTAGTCAACAACTGCTTCCTGAATTGTGCTTGCACCTGTTTCCTCTTCTTCTGGAATAAACAGTTTTGTCTGAAAAAAAGCATTGACAAAGGCCAAAGTTGCACCCCCAGCCTGGCCCACTGATATAAAGGAAATCACATTTTCTTGGTGTTTGTAGAATGAAAGTGGCAGCTGTTACCATGGGAATAGTCAATTTATGAAAGAAGAAGTTTTGAGGAGACTGAACATTACCCCTAATCGAAGTGATTGCAGTCAAGACAAAAGGTTAATGTTCGAGATCTGCTAATTAGGAGAGAGCTACTTTTCTGGTAATGCGAGGATGGATACAAATGAATTCTGTTTGATAAAAATGCTGTTGTCCTGGCTAATCCCTTCAATTGATTGTTTTGGATACAAGGATTAGATTCATCCCTAGTAGAAATATCCACTGATTTGTTTTCAAATGAGTGTAAACTTAATGGGTATAAATAGGCACTATTTCCTGGAAAGGTTCTTTCAAATGCTTTCTTACAATGTATTTTAAGGATTATTACTTCACATTCCCTTTTCGGAGACATTTTTCTGTGTTTTGTTTTGTATTTTGCAACTACTGATGTCCTCTCTGTTCTTTTCTCTCTGCTCAACACATTTTCTGGGGTGCAGAAATTACTATGGTTCTTCAGATTTCTCCTTAAATGTGCTAAAAATGTTATCAGCAAATAGAGAAAAGGCTTTGTTATTCTGCTGCACTCCCTCTGTTGATTGACTGTGCCAAGACAAAGTGAATAATATAGTAGTCATCATCTGCAAACAAGAATGTTTGGGCCAGATCATCTCTGCTCATATGAAGTGCCAAATCTTCACTCTCTTCAGGAGAAATGCATCTCTCCACAAGTTCTAAAAATACAGTTTCTGTTAAATTTTTCTTTAGAGCACCCATCTGACAAACTTCTTCGAAGCAGCTAATAACAATTTAAAAACAATTCTGCAGTTTGCCCTGGATTATTTCTCAAAACAATTATTATTAATTAATTATTTCACAAAATACTTTATTATTATTAATGTTGTATTTGTGTGAGCCCTAGTTGTTCAAATAATCTTGGGCTCTACATTCTTCTGTTTATTTTCACTTGCAAGTAGCCTGCATTATCGCAAAAGCCTTTATCTGTGTAATTAGTTTTACATGGATTTTGTAATGAAAAGTGTATGTGAAAAATGGAATGGTGAGTGTGTTGGATGTGTCCCCAAAAATGAAACCAGTAACATCAAAGTAGTAATTATATCAGTACCACACTAATAATGGAAGAGCTAAAGGACACGCTGTGACCAATGGATGCAAGCAGTGGGTCCAGGCAGTTGTAAGGGGTGTTACAGCATGTGATACTTCTAACCGTGTATCAACCTCCAACTCCAAGGCTGTAAGTTTGCCCTTACTGTTCTGTCTGGAAGACTATTTGAGAAACTCATAGGCTTATAGCTGCTTCTCTTCTGTACAGCTTAGATGAATGCATGGCATGTACACTGCCTTGCCCTGCCATGCTCTTGTTGCTCCTTGAATAAGATAATACTTCTTCTACCTGGAGGCATCTTCCTCAAGGCATTTCTAGGCAGCAGCTATATGCTTAGTTAGCTCTTCTCTTGCTGGGCTAAACAACTCCTCTCTGTCAGTGTCTTTGGGTGGGGAATCTCCTTGTCTCCCAGGTTCTACTGGAAATCCCCGTCCTCATGTCCTACGGCCTCTCTAGCCTTTTTCATCATGTTACCTGTTTAGTCACTCTCTCATTGAAAACTATAGTCCTCATTTGTCACTACTGGGTCATCTCCCAGGGTACATTTTCATTTTCTGCCCCGGGCCTTGCTGCTTGCCCCATTTCTTTGGCTCACATCTTCAAGCCGCTCCATTTGTATAGTTTCACTACTCTACTGACATTAGAGTGTGCAGGTACTCTTCTACCTCAGTCACAGTGGTCAAGAGCTATGGAAGGACAACGGAAGCCCCAGAGAGGATCCTGAAGACCCACTGCTAATCTTAATTGATTTGATGCATCCCTTCTTAATGGCACTTACTTGCTATTACTTCTCCTTTAGCAGTTTTTTAACCACGCAAGAAGTCTTAGTTCTCAGATTCCTTAATAGCATATAACACGATGTCAAATGCATTGCTAAAGTCCAGAAAGATGAGATCTATTGCACTTCATCTGTTCACAAAATCCTTTACCTCATCTAAGAAAACTATATGGATGATTTGTATGGTGTCTCTTGCTAAATTGCTGTTGCACTTTATCCCATTTTTCATTTACCTCTGTGTCTTTATATATTGTCTCTCTCAAAATGTATTTTAAAGCCTTTCATACTAATGAGGTCCAATGAAATAGCTTGTAATTTCCCAACTGCCTTCTCCTCTTATTTTTCTTCACAGATTTTTTGTAAGTAAAGAAACCATATCTATATTTTTCAGCTTCACTCTCAACTAGATGGTGTATTGAAAATATTTATCACTGGACCAGCATTACACGTGAGAGAAATTTTTAGAAGTGTGAGATAGTGATTAATCAGACTTCAAGCATTTAACTTTTTGAATTGAGATTTTTGCTAGCTGTTTCTATTTGCATATCCACATTTTCATTATTCACCCTATCTTTGTCTCTAAATTTAACCTAAAAATTTCTGATTGAAAACTGTGGGAAAATCCTTAGTTAAGGCCTTCCTTGTGTTGTCTTTAATCTCTTTTCCATCCTTCCTCCACAGTGGCACAGCATTTTTCCTTGTGGTTTTTTTTTTTTTTTCTGTTTATACTACCAAAGAGCCTTTTACTATATGCTTTCATATTCCTTGCAGGACAGAAGTCAGTTAAGTTCATGGGAGTTCAAACTTTCTCTTTGTACTTCCTGACTTCTCAGATGTTTCTAGCTTGTGGACAGTACTTTTGGCATTCTGTGTGAGCTCTGCTTGTTTCCCATACCTTCATTTTACAAGGTTCTGCTTGGTTGCTGGCTGCAGCTTTGTAAAAGCTACTTGTTCAATTTACTGTCCTTTTTCTGTACTACTGAATAGGCATAACTCAAGAGAGTTTAAATGCCATTTTTATTGTAATTTTACAATGCTTTACTATGTTAGTGCAATTCTTAAGTTCCCATGCCTACCTTTCTTCTCTCTTATATGAATAATCCTACTCATGTCAGAATCAAAGCTATGAAGATTATGTGTGTGAGAAAAGGGTTGCAGATTAGGGCCTACATTCCTTGAAGTACTTTCACCAGGTGCAGCATTTTTTCACAGCAGTGGCTTTTTTAGCTGTGCTGTAAAAGCTGTTTAAGAGATACATATGGAATATCAAAAGAAATGCAAAATATTTTGGAAGATGAAACTGCTTGGAAACCTAAGAATGCAGGGATTCATTCAGGTGACCAGTATTTCTCCGATAGCTTTTTTACCAATCGACTCATGTTTTATTTCTGTCTTTTAAGTATTATTAGATTTTCTTTTGGCACCACCATTTGATTTTTGAATGTACAAGTACTGTACTGAGTACTTGGGAAAATGGTCTTTCGCAGAACTAAACTGTTGCATGGAAAAAGTTCCTTGGTAACTTGTTATTACTTGGATTTTTGTTAGGTCTCAAGATGTGTCATGGCTGTGTTGCACTAACACTAGAAAAGCATATTTAGCAGCTGACTGTGCCCCAAAGAGCTTGCAACTGAAATATGTAAAATACATCGAGTGCCAAAGGAAGCAAAAATCCTTTTCATGGTTACTGTGAAATGTGGGAAATAAGCCAGTGTCACTCTTCTGGGGCACAGCCAGACTGCACCCAGTCCCCTTAACTTCTCAATCTCTCTCTCAGTTGCAGGAAGGTCTTTCCTATTTTCATTGACTACAGTCATTAGTAGGACTAGGAAATTTCAGTAGGATACTGGAAATGAAAGGAGACAAAATTTCATTTATCTTCCTGCTGTTTCACTTTAGTAATCTGTCACCATACAATAAGTAATTGGTAAAAGGAGAAAGCGTGGTATTTTCTCTACTGTAGCCATTGCATTTTCTAGCCAATCCAGTAGGATTATGCATTAGCCATTAATCTGTTACAGGGAGGAGGCAGTGGATGGGTCAAAACCCAATTTGCCTGTTAATTTACAAATTTTGAGCAAAAGAGATGAACAGACTGAACAAAGAAGTAGATGACAATGCAGAAAATATTTTTTGGTATTTAAAAAGCTTTCTTTTGAATTGAGTCTATTCTTAAGTAGTATGACACGCAATTCTGAGAAGATATCAGAAAGTCTCAGCAGATTTAGATTTTCAGATTAGCTGGTGAGCTGCACAAATGTGACCTGAGTTATGACTCTCCTGTGGCTTCTACTTATAAATACTTTTTCCACTCTAAATAAATCATGAAACACATTTAAAGTAATGAGTTAATGAAAAAAATAATTTTTTTTTAATGGACACAACTACTTTGAATAGTGTAACTTCTTGCTGTGAGAATGAAATCTTCAAATCTCTTTCATGTGTAACTGCATCCATTTACTTCAGCAGCATCAGTGAATCTAAGTTTGGCTGATAAGTCAGCTGGGATGTCACTTCTGTGTGTGTCAGATTCAGGAGAGGTTAGAGAGGAATCCCTATGTGTTTCAGTACTTACCTGCTATGTCATCTTCACATCGAGGTAGGATGTGTCATAGGAAAGAAATGGAAGCAGAATTCTGTTTTGAAGTGTGTCATTTCACATATGTACAGAACTATTCTCTCTCAGGCAGGGAAATTATATACTCTATTTAGAAAGAAGTAGTTCTTAGTATAACTGTAATTATGAAAAAATTCCTTACTGTCAGGGTGATGAGACACTGGAACAGGTGGTCCAGGGTAGTACAGACCTGGCAGTGTTCAAGGCCTTCAGCAACCTTGTCTAGTGGGAGGTGTCCCTGTCCAGGACATAGGGGTTGGGACTAGATGATCTTTAAGATCCCTTCCAGCACAAACCATTCTATGATTCATTCTATGATTCTATGATTTACAAAAAGAAGAACAAGAAATCTCGTAGAAGTGCTTGCATAATGTTACATTAAGGAATTTCCAAGAAAATCTGATCAGATGGTACTCAGACTATGAATAGAATTTCAGGTACCAGCACAGTGTTGCAAAGAGTGCTATAAGAAGATCTCCCCTGGCACTAGTGTTGCAGTTACTCACCCAACAAATCTTGTGCTCAGTAATTCATTTCAACAGCAACAAAAAAATCCAAATAATTTTTTCACTGATAATGTTTTTTCCTCAGTTTCTTTTCTAAAACAGTCAACATAAATCTTTCTTCTCTTATTCTGATTGTTTTGGGTTTTTTTGTTTTTTTTTTTTTAATGCAAGAAGGAGGTATTCAAACAATTAGAAACTTTTCGGTCAAGAATGTGGAGATAATAAGTTAAATAGGGCTGATAAACCATGGTAAGGGTAATCTGCCCCTTCCTGTCTATGCTGGTTTTCTGAGCAAGATTTTCAGAAAACAGGATCTTAGCCTTAGGATTTGTAGTGCTGCATGAACTTTTCAGGAAAACAATTCTGCTACATCAAGGACAATCCATTTGTTCACAGGCTGTAAAATGATGGATGTTGATTTAAAATCCAGAGGCAGAAAAAGAACTGGTTTAATTTTTGGATGTGTAAAATGTACAGATAGCTAGTTGAAAAAACCATACAATTTCTTTTAATGCTTATGTGTTAAAAATAAAGCATATTTTTACTTGGCTTATATGTCTATGTTGATTTTTCTTAGCTCTGGAGCAAGAGCTGCAGTACAAATAGAATGGCATAGCTATTCACCCAGCAGTTGTCCAGACAAACTGACCTGATTAAGGTGAAAATTTTTCATTTCAGCAGTTTTCTATTGGTATGTTAGGATATTTGTAGTGAAAAGGGCATATTTTTTGCAAGTTTATTTTAATAACCCCCCCCACCTCAGACCCCAAATATTCAACTTAAAAATTCATGCATTTTTTAATTTAAATAAGGCTTCATAATGCCTTCTGAATATTACAGTTTAGATGCTTCTTGCTCCTGTTCTACTTAGGGGCCTGTTTTCCTGTTTGGACCTAGTCTTCCATGACATGCCACTATCCCTGCTTTGTGGCTGTGGACGTAGCCTATTCTCTGATGAATTGAGGGAAATACAGTCAAGTACTGTACCTACACAAGGGAATGAGAATATGAGTCACTCAAACTTTAATATCTGTGAGTGCCAAAATTTAAAGCACTCAAATCTGTATTTAAAGCTCCCCTGGAAAATTTAATTCTTTTCTGCGAGAGGAAAAAAAAAAACCCTCAAATATTTTTAATTACCTCTAGACACCTAGTTTTTATTTACTGTTGAATACCTAGGGTGACTTCCGTAAAATTATTCCACAGGATATGAGTTTAGAATTTCAGCTGTGCGGAAACCTAATATTGTGAGTGAAAGGCTATGTCTGAATTTTTGTACAAATGATTTCATCTGACAGGTGGAAGAGAAGGGTAATTTTGAGTCAGGAGCATGTTGGGCTATTGGTATTCTTCAGCCATGCTCTATTTGTGCAGAGAACTTTTTTGTTGATGTCTCTATTAATCCTTTCTCTCAGTTCGTAGCATTTGAGACAGAAAGTATTTTTTCACACAAGTGTTGTGCATGTGGCATGGCCCACACAACTGAAATTCATCTGTGAACTGCAGTGTCAGCTTGACATCAATTACTGTCTGTGGCTCCAGGATAGGTATCTTTAAGCATCAAGCAACAAGCAGAAGTTGTATTTCAAAGCCTTGAAACCTGCTCTGAAGCTGGTGGTCTGAAAGCTCTCATCCAATTTGGATGGAATTTTCTCAGCTTGGATTGCTTAATCAATGCTCTGTTTTCACTTCATTGGCAAAAAATAATACAAAAAGAAAACTTCTCTATTAACAAATCATTTGTCATTTCCAAGGTGGCAACAGAGGTCTGTGCAGTCACGTCTACTGAGTTGCTAAATCTTTATGCCTTCTCATCTTTGGAGAGTCTTTAAGTTTAGAAGCACTAGCCTCTACAGGGCTAATCAGCATGGCTTGTTTTAAAACATGTCAAAAATGTTGGGCAGCAGCTTGTTAAAAACTTCCACATTATGGATCATTCTGATTGACTGGGCATAATTTAGTGCCAGTTCTGTTATTATTTTTAACACAAGTTGCAAAGATGCTTACACATCGTAATTGAGACTTTAGGCTGGGTTTGGCACAGGGATGTAGTGGAGCTAAGCTCTTCCAATTTTTCTTCTTATTAATCCAAAATATTTTTATTTTCTGTCTATTAACTAGAGATCTGAGTAACTGTTGCTCAGTGCTATTATAGGACCTTGCCCAGAGAAGTTTTGAATGCCCCATCCCTGGAAATATTCAAAGCCAGGTTAGATGGGTCTTAGAGCAACCTAGTCTAGTGGAAGATGTCTCTGCCTGTGTCAGAGGGGTTGGAACATGATGATTTTTAAAGTCTCTTCCAACCCAAACCATTCTATGGTTCTATAATTCTGCGACTGTTGAGAAACTGGTTTTCAGAAAGGCTGTTTGCCCATGTCTTCATTGCCTTCAGCTCAAGTCAAGTGTCACTGCTTCTAAACACCAGAGCTGCACAGTCAACCTAAATATCTGCAAGAGACTGTGAACTGAAGCCCAGCCCTCAGCCCAACACTTCAGACCAAACCTGGTTGCCAAGGGTTTGTGTCCAAACACAGAACAAGTGATGAGTGTGCTTATTCCTGTGCCCACCCTGACTTCCATCAGGTAACCTTCAGCACGTCATATTTGTATCCTGGTGTCTCATCTGCTTTAAGACAGGGACTGACGCTGACTTGGACCAGGTACAGAGCAGGCACACGTTTCAGCTGACAAGGCCTCTGGCAGAGGGGCAGGTGGGGCAGCCTGTGGAAAACCTCTGTGCCAAAATTCATTAGAACTTGTCACTTTGGTGACTACAAGGTGGACAGGAGATGGAGGACAGGGGAGCAACCCTCCTCCTTTGCTCTCTTATATTTCAAGGGGGTTAGTCCTTATCAGGGAGAAAGAAGGGCAATCCCTGTCCACAGGAAGAGTTTTTTGGGTCTCTGCCTTCGTATGCACCATGTGAGGGTGTGAACTATGACTTTGCTCTCATCCCCTCCACCATATCACCAAGACAGACTCTCCTCTCCTCCTATAACTAGGCTTTCAGAGCTCAGCAGCAAAAGTGCAGACCTTGTTCTTCCAGAAAATGACATGACATTTTGTTACTGCCAGAGAGAATTGGACTCTAGCATCCAAAGTCTGAATTTAGGTCTTTTTTTTGAACAGTACATCTCAAGTTAAATCATTTTGTTTTCTGTCCAATTCATACTGAAGAACTACATCTCTGTTTCCTGTCTTGTATGCTATAAATGCAATTTGATTAGCTTATATTTGTTGTACTTTGAACATCAAGTATTTCCTTCAGTTTCCAGGAAAAGAAAGGAAGGAAAAGTAGGAGGAAAATCATGACATAAATTACTTTGGTCTAATTTGTGACTTTCAGATTTTGAGCATTTCTTAATTTGATTTGCAGGTGATGATCTGCTGACAGAATAAATAAATAGTAGAAAGTGCCAAGACTGCTCAGGCATTTGCTGTGGTATCACTCCCACATGAGGAACCTTCATCACCGTCTTTCTTCAAGTGTGTTCTCTCCTGTGGTAAGTTTTTCAGACACGTAATCATCTCCCGTGTCAAGAATTTTAAGCAGAGGGAGTGAGATGAGTTCTGAAAAGTCCAGCCCTGGTCCTAGATTTTGTTGTCAGAACTGGAAGCTATAGTCAGTAAACCTAGCTGTACTCATGTAGAACACATGTAAGGTTTGGTAAGGCTGTGGAGTGTAGTAAATACCACAGAACTGAATTACAGGTGTCATTAACTCTTGTTTGTGTTTCCTTTTTCCCCATGAAGTGGACCACACTTGCACAGTGTGTAAAATTTTTTTATTTGTCTGTTTACCTGAAATTATTTTTTTTAATACTGGCACCTGTATTTGCAACTTATGACTTTCCAAATTACGTCAGTTCCTCTAAATAATTTAAAAAGACCCTCTTGTCCAATATTAAAAACAAACAAACAAAAATCCATTAATAATTCTGACAACTAACCTTTGGAATGGAGACCTAATTAGTTCTTATTGAGCTTGGTCCAGAGATCATTGAAGTAATTTGGAGTCTTTCCGTTAAAGTTAATTGACTTTAGAGCAAAATCCTCAGACACGGCTGGTTTAGCAACATAGGATAGCAAGCAGTCTCTCTGTCACCCGTCAGCAACATCACCTCCAGACAGGCTGTGTTAGCTGTTCTATTTCACGTTGTTTCTGGTAAAGATGTTGCCTAAGTTGATTATGTCCCTGCAGGCAAATAGAGGACCTAGAAAAAACTTTGTGCCCTGGGTACCTGTTTATGTGGCAGTCACCAAAGCCTGCAGGTTTCACACATTCCAGTGTCAATGTGGAGCTTTCGTCAGAAGTGTCAACATTAACAAGATTTTAAACTGCAGGCGAATATAGAGCATCATTTGATCCTGGCAAAGAACTGTTTGCCTCAGCACTTGTGGGATAATGTAGAGTAAGCAGCAAATCATTGATGAATCTATAATGCAACACCAGTCCCAGGAGTGCTCAGGCAAAATTGCTGCAAAGAAGAAGGAAAGACACCAAAAGTGATTAAATGCAGTGAAAGAGTCAGACTTTGTGAGACCTTTAGGGAGACGCTTCTTATTTTAAGCATAAAGGGAAAAATGGCACAGAATTCTGTGCATAAACCTTTCATCCTGGCTTAATAAAAACCATAAGGAACCCACAGATGCTGAATGTTTACTGAACCATAATTGGACTGGAATAATCCTTGCAGTTCCTCTGGTTTTATACTTGTGGTAATGTTGACTTCTGGCCATTAGCCACGAGTTTCTAGTGAACCTTTTGCACATTCTACCAAGCCATTAATTCTCATCACTGTTAAACACCTTGCATGCTTTTGCTGTCAATAGACATAATTAATAAACATAGGTAAAAATTTGCATTGATAGGGCAAGGAGCTTAATCATTCCTTGTACATTTAAAATATGTGGAAAATTCACTAACAATATCCAACAATACTTAAATGGGGATTAGAGAACCTCAGTGGAATTGCTTTGTCAAAAGGGTATGTCACGTCTGTCAACACAGAGAGGTGGTCTTTAGCCTTGCATTTCAGTGGATGCCTACTTGTTCCCCATCTCTGTTTTGTATTGTTTCTGGCTGCCATAGTTCTAATAGAGATCCAGTGGGGTCCATGCAGGTTCTTCCATAGTAATGGGTGGGACTTGTACTAAAGACCTTGGTACTTGGAAGATAGATCACTGCTTGTTTTCCATCTCTGTGGTGTGTTTGCTCTGGGAACACAGTTCAGTCACTCTGGCTAGTCTTAATAGGGTTGGCAGAACTACTTTCTTTGGATAGCCTGCTTCGTGACATGGCTTTGTTTTCTACTATATTGCTGTACCTAGGAAGTAGGGTTCAAATTCCATTCGGTGCCCCAGGTTACTTAACCTAACAAATTTAATTTAGTCAGTTTCAAATAATGACATCAAGATTAAAAAAACCCTCCCTATCACATTAATTATCCTCAGAGTAATCCACTCCCTTTGCAAATTTATTTTGGAAACTAAGCAAGGTTATACTGCAGTGTTAAATACAGTCATCTGTTTGGATGAAAGCAGTTGCAAAGCTCTGGCTGATACTCTTGAGAAGTTTAGGTTAAAGTGTGCATTCCGCCTACTGGTACCAAAAATACTGAGTTAATGTACCAAAAATAAACATTCATTTAAAGGAAACAAAAAGGCTTTTAAGTGATCATTCTGAAAATTTCAATGCCATTTTGCAATAATTTGTGTTGCAAGATTCGTTCTTGAAATATTGTTTTCTACTTTCTCTTAAATATGCTTCTGTATCGTTGGAAATTAAGACACCTTTTACTGTGCACCTGCTGATAGTTTTGGAGGTAGATGAAGATGGTTGTTAGTCTTTCATCAGCTGCAGCAGTGGGGATGTTCCTTAGAATATATTGGCCAAAAATGATGTAAGGATCTTTAGCTTCATGTTTATTATATCCAGGCCAGTGGACATCCAAAGGAATTTTTCTCCTAGGTACCATCAGAAAAGTGGCAGGCAGTGTAGATGGGCTTGGCAATGAGGCCCTGTCTGTACCATGACAAAAGGGCACCACAAGGCTTTTCAAGTCTGCAGTAAAGCACATGCTCAAGGGATTAGGCAGGAGGGAAGAAGAGAATCTACTCTTTCTTTTATCTGAACTCACAAAAAAAAAAAGAGAAACATTTTCTCCAGGCATAACCAAGATGGAAGACAATGTCTTACTGACAGAGGAACATATATTTAGCACCATGATTTATTGAGAGTGTTTGTGCTTGTTTCCTGAGAAATACACAGAGCCTTTTGATAACGCTAGATGATAGCAATCTGCTCTGTGGGCAGATGTGCACATAATAGATGGTGCCTGAGGCGTATTTGCCCACATTTGGTGAATTCTCTTCTTGTTTATCTTACTACATGGTTTAGTTTTATTACATTGACTGTTGAGAGCACTATCTCCTTCACATCAGAAATCACTACCTTATTTATAAGTATGCAGATTTTAATAATGCAGTAACAGTAATGATTTTTTTCTAAGTGTGTGATAAAAATAGTGTCACTCTTTTCCTGTGGTTGGAGACACTTTAAAATTGGTGGACTGGTCATACTGACTTTGAAATAATCTATTTTTGCTGTTGTTCCAGATGATGTAAATTAATGGAAAATGGTCTCAGAATCTGGCTAGACAATGCTTTTGCTTTTTTGAGAGTCTATGCGCTATGTTTAAGAGTCTTGCCCTACGCTCTCNTTTCTCTTAAATATGCTTCTGTATCGTTGGAAATTAAGACACCTTTTACTGTGCACCTGCTGATAGTTTTGGAGGTAGATGAAGATGGTTGTTAGTCTTTCATCAGCTGCAGCAGTGGGGATGTTCCTTAGAATATATTGGCCAAAAATGATGTAAGGATCTTTGGCTTCATGTTTATTATATCCAGGCCAGTGGACATCCAAAGGAATTTTTCTCCTAGGTACCATCAGAAAAGTGGCAGGCAGTGTAGATGGGCTTGGCAATGAGGCCCTGTCTGTACCATGACAAAAGGGCACCACAAGGCTTTTCAAGTCTGCAGTAAAGCACATGCTCAAGGGATTAGGCAGGAGGGAAGAAGAGAATCTACTCTTTCTTTTATCTGAACTCACAAAAAAAAAAAGAGAAACATTTTCTCCAGGCATAACCAAGATGGAAGACAATGTCTTACTGACAGAGGAACATATATTTAGCACCATGATTTATTGAGAGTGTTTGTGCTTGTTTCCTGAGAAATACACAGAGCCTTTTGATAACGCTAGATGATAGCAATCTGCTCTGTGGGCAGATGTGCACATAATAGATGGTGCCTGAGGCGTATTTGCCCACATTTGGTGAATTCTCTTCTTGTTTATCTTACTACATGGTTTAGTTTTATTACATTGACTGTTGAGAGCACTATCTCCTTCACATCAGAAATCACTACCTTATTTATAAGTATGCAGATTTTAATAATGCAGTAACAGTAATGATTTTTTTCTAAGTGTGTGATAAAAATAGTGTCACTCTTTTCCTGTGGTTGGAGACACTTTAAAATTGGTGGACTGGTCATACTGACTTTGAAATAATCTATTTTTGCTGTTGTTCCAGATGATGTAAATTAATGGAAAATGGTCTCAGAATCTGGCTAGACAATGCTTTTGCTTTTTTGAGAGTCTATGCGCTATGTTTAAGAGTCTTGCCCTACGCTCTCAGCTGGGATTTAGATGGGATAATTTCCTTTGAAGTTTTGTTGTTAAGGTTCCAGATCAATACAGGATTTATGTTTGCACGTTTTCAAGTACACAAGTAGTCCTTCTGAAATCAGTGAAAAAGTTCTGACTTAATTGATGTCAATGCCAGAACTCCCGCTCACTTCGGAAAGGCCAGACCTAATCACATTTTTCAGTCGAGTTGTTTTGGGGCAGGAAAAGGGAGGATTGTTCTGTTTATTACCAGTGAATGAAGGGTAGTCATATGTTAAGATTTTATAACAGATACAGTGCAGATATCCATGGAGAACTGTCAGAAGTAATTATTTCAGTTTGGCAAAAATCTTCTGGTTTTGCAATTCCAGTTCTTTATTTTGTCCTTTTACATTAATGTTAACCATATTGCTAGGATGACGTCAAATATAATCTAAAATGGTTTAGACAGCATTTAGATACAATTGATGCAAAGCTTCTTACCATATCAAGCTAAAACCATTAATCATATAAAAATAAATTGTTTTGTCATTACCAAAATTCTTTTGGTTTAGGTTCCTGAATCTCTTTTCTTCAAGCCATTTGTTTAATGGGAAATTCTGAAGTAGAGACATTCTTTCTGATTTAGAGCATAATCAGCTTTTGAAGGGTCAGAGTTTCCTGCAGAACAGAAATTTCAATTTTGACCATCTTTCAGTGCAGTGAGTACTTCATTCACTGTGACTGTTTGCCAACTCAGTGAAAATCTGGGTACTTAAGTGCTGTTCAAATTTGGAGCTTAGCTGGCTAATGTTACTGCTGATCAAAAGAACACAAACATATGATCATACTGCTGGACAAATACATTGTCTGTGATGCCTTGGTTTTTCAGAAGGTAATGAGTCTTGTTACAGTTGCTCTTCCTCAGATACTCCATTTCTGGGTGACAAAATTTTTAAATAGAGCACAAGCTTTTGTAGAACATAGAATACTTCTTCTACCTTCCTTCTGCACTCAGAAAACAGCTTTACGACCTGCATAATAAGCCAGAGTCACAAATAAGTCATCGTTTTACTATGAAAAGCTTTTTCAATAGATTGATGTGCAATATAGCCACTTTTATTGAGCCTTTTATTAAATTCTACTTATTTCTTAATTTCTTGTTAGTCGTAATTTCTTGGCAGAGCACTGTATACTAACAATAACTCTTTATCCACTTACCTGGTAACTTTATCTACAGAACCACATGTTTTTCTTTTACTGTGATGATGATGGGATGAGATTGAGGCTGTCTTTACACTATTTTATACAAATATAGTGTCCTCTGTTTGAGTGGAATGCATCCCATTCTATATATGTGGTTGCAAAAAAAGTACTTTTGGACATTTCATCACATGTTGAAAGTGCTGAACTCTTGGATAATACGAGTGCCTGGCTGGTGGTAATATCCTCAAAATGTTTCTGCTTGTTTCCTAAAATATCTGTATTGTCAGAAGTTTTGTTCACACAGAGTCATGGAGTGCTTTGTTCAAACAGTGCTGACTATGGTGTAATAAATGTCTCCAGCTGTTTTATGGGAACCTTTCACATACAGGCTGAGTGACAAGTAGTCACATAAACCTTCTTCCACTGTTGTAATGGACCTTGAAAATCTGCTAAGCCCTGGGGGACAAGGGAGGTCAAGGAAAGGCAGGATATAAAAAATAATAGTAACACATCGTTAGTATAAGCAAACATAATGAGATTTTGCATTTAAATGAAATTTTATATACTCACAGGAAGCATCATCTAGCGGCTAAAGTATAGAACTGGGAACTGAATGATGCTGCTTCTATTTTTGGCCATGCTGCTGCAGGTTTTGTTCCAAATAGAGAAGAGCAGAGGTCAAAAATACACCTGTATAAAAGAGCTTTCCGTTTTTAATAATGGCATGAGATAAGGTCTTATCCCAAAGCATTACAGAGAAACAGAGCTTTGAGTTTAGATAAGATTTCTATGAAAACCAGCTCAGAATTTCAAAAAAGGGACAGATCAGAGTTAAATGAAAATGGATATGAGAGGAAAGTCATACTCAGTCTGAAATCATGTGAAGAGAGATATGTAAGTTTAGTTTGAGGTCAGCAAATGTAGAAAGCACCAAGGGTAGTAATAGCACCATAATTAAAGGGTCGTGAAATGTGTCCATCTCATACACCCACGAAATTTTGGTAGCTGTCTGGCAAAGCTTCCTTTATTAACAGGCTCCTTTTGTATGAATGTAAAATTACGCATATAGAGATTTGTGCAACGTCCAGGGTCTTCACAGGGTTGGTGCCTGCAGTTTGGACAGGAATGGATTCAAATGAAAGCATGCCCAGCTGTGCTCAGCTGCACAGGTAATGTGCACATGTGAAACTGCCATATGATAA
Source organism: Aleadryas rufinucha (assembly GCA_013397815.1). NCBI lineage: Eukaryota > Metazoa > Chordata > Aves > Passeriformes > Aleadryas > Aleadryas rufinucha. The sequence continues at coordinate 80,015 of VZTH01004157.1, forward strand.
AAACAGAACTTAGCTGAGACAGCTTGGAAAATTTGACCCCAGGTATGCAGAGCTTCGTCCTCATTTTCTTTGTCCTAGCACACCTGCATGCCGTCACCAGGTTTCTCTACCTTTCTGTAATATCCAGGATCTTATTGAGCAGGTCAGCTATTAATATCCAAAGCTGGAATTAATGTACGGTAGATGTCTCTTCTGTTCATAGTCTGCTGCTGTATTCTAGATTGGGAAGATGGTGGTGCTTAGGCGTTCTTAAAATGTGAAGGTATTTATTTCCAAGGTAAGAAAACATATAGGTCTTGCAATCCCATATGGGCAGAACCATTTGTTTCTGGATATCAGGTGTAGTCTAAGCATCTAATGTTAAGATGTTCCCAGTGTGCCTTATGTCTTGCTCCTCAACATGCCCAGCATGTCTCCAGCCTGGAGAGTGCTGAGCACTTCAGCATGTCTTGTACCTCAAACCTGTCAGGATTTCAAACTTAGAAATGGATGCAAGATTCAATGTTATGGCATTGACACACTCAGTCTGGTCTGGTGGCATTCATCCAGCAGTTCAGAGATCCCACTTCAAATCCCACCTCTGCCTAAGTAGATATAAATTTGCATTTTCAGCCTCTCTGGGGAAGCATCTTAAACAACAGGCTCAGAGTAAGCTTTGAGAAAGCGTGATGGGACAGGGAGTCAAGATTGTCCTTCTCTTGTTTCAAGCTATTCCAATTTCTATGAAGTGATTAAATGTTCATTGGACTGGGGGAGAGCAGGAGGAGAATGAATGGACTGTACCAAGAGATAGAGGAGAAGGGGCCAAACACTTTCAGATATTTAAAGTGTTTGAAGCTGGAATTTGATATTCCAAGTGAGAGCTCCAAGAAGGTTGGAGAGGATGTTGTCTGTATTTTGTGAGTAAGGGATGGCTTAAGTATCCATCTTAAGGAGATGGTACATAATGATGAATTGTGGAAGTCCCAGCTCAGGATAGCGCCCGTGCTGGAGAGGAGGAGGAAAAGAGAAGGGCACCTCCATCTCCAGCAGCATCACTCAACCAGCTTCATCAGATCCATCTTCCAGATGTTCCATGCTCTGGCACCTGACTTCCACATCTAATGGCACATCAGTGTCTAAGTCAGGATGTGAATTGTAAAGTGTCAAAGCACCAAGGAGTATCTCTGAGGATGTAGTCCATCGTACTTCATGCATCAAGAATCCCAGTGATACCTGTAAACCTCTTTGTGAAGCTCTTTAAAATCTCCAATGCAAAATGAAATAGCACTATTTTTTCGAATCAGAATTGATTAAAAATCTAAGAGAGGCAAGGTTTTAGAGGCGATATTATCTTTTATTAGATCAACTGCTATACTTGAAAGAAGCAAGCCAGCTTTCAGGCATGAATCTCTTCTTTGTAATCTTGATCTCCGCTCATTACCGCAAGGTGTTGCAAAGTCAACTTCCCTGTTTGTCTCTATCTTTGAATGTCTTTCTCATTTTATTGCAGGAAGTTATATTTTCCTTTATATTGCTGATTTTGTGATTATTCCTATTAGTCATCTTGCCTGAAGTGTAGTTTACAAAAGCTGGACTGCATTACCTTTTACAGCTCCAGAGACTTCTTTGCAGCAGCAGAATACCCATCTGCCATGTTCCATCTGCTTTCCACTTCTGGCTCTGCCACCTGAATGTAGAAAGCCATAAAAGTGGGTCCAGCATTTTGCATTCTAGCAGGCACACATTCAGGAAGTATATTTAATGATGAAATGTTTAATAGTTAATTCATGAATTTTTTACAACTGGAACTCTAAAAAGAACAGCTGTTGCTGTTTTTATTTAGTTTATTGAAGTTAAGTTATCCCAGTGCACCTGGGTTCATGGTTAAAAAAAGTTAGTTCCTTGAGGATTAAAAAGAAGAAAGTATCTGGGGGCAGAGAGGAAAAATAATTACCTTTTTTTTTCTGTATTTCCAAAACGACTGTCAGCTTTCTGTGGAAAGTCAGTCTTTGTGTCCATTCACCTGCTCTTCTCTAACTTAAAAGTATCTAATCTGATATCCAATAGTTTCTGCAAATGCTCTGCAGAGGGAATTGAACCTGTTTATTTTGGGTTTTTTTCTCTTTGATTTTCTCTTTAAAATCTTCGTTAGGCTTTCAGAATTTATACATGGATATGCATTAACAAGTAAGCAGAATCTGGGCGAAAAAATGAAGTAGGTTTTCAATGAAGTTCATCTGTAACATTTGCCCCCAGTAAACGGAACACTCTGTTATACTCTATATAAAGATGTCTCCAGGAACCTGTTAAGTTTTGCATCTGTCCAAATTCAAGGCATTCTGAGATGGGATTTTATCTCAAGCTGAGTCCTGGGGCTGGAGTTCAGCTACTGAAGCATTAATGTAACTGTGTATTTTTTCATTGTAAACAGTTTTTGTAAAATTTTGGTTGACTTTTGTTATTTTCAACTTCAAATGACAAGCAAGTCTTCTCCCAATCCCCAAACATTCATGAATATATTGTTTATATCCATATGAGGCTAAACTCTGGCAAACTAACACCTGTACCATATGCTGTGAGTTCAGTGCATTATTTATTGAGCAAAGCATTATTCATAGATATGAATAATTATTCATAGATATGAATAAGGGTAGTAATAGCCTGGCCTTTTGTTTTCCCCCTTTCTTCTTGGTCCTTCTAATAAACCTGCAAAATATACGGAGGACTTCAGGAACCTTTACTTTACAGGAGGAGTCAAAGTTAAGAATTGTGATGAAAAAACCTGATAATTGTAAGAATAACAGGGCATAAAAAGTCAATTGCTTGCAAGGTGTTGGGAGCTTGGCAAGAAAGTATCAAAACAATATCACATAATGTCTTCAATATAAGACTATGGATGCTGTGCAGAGCAACATTAATGAGCTCCTCTAAAACTTTGGGGAAGGTTAAACCAATCTAAACTCGCTGCTTTGGTCTAATTTGGGCATACATTAATGTCTCTACAGTCCCTTGATGCTGAGAAGTAGACAGAAACCTGCTACAATCCACTAAATATGCTGTTGTGTCGTGTTAACAAAACTATCAGAATTAATAAAACACGTTAAATATATCCCAGAATTGGTTGAAATTGCAAAATAAATTAGAATACAGTAAATCAAAATAAGAGCACATGCAAATAAGGAAATAATAAAGCAAAATATTACATTTAAGTGTAAAAGATACTGAAACATTAACATTGGTTTGCATTTTAGAAATTAGTGAAATGATGTTTTAGGATTTGATGCAAAATTTATTGGCCAAGAATTGTTTCTGGAGCAAGGCAACACTGTTTGTTCTAATATTGGTGAATTCATTACAAAGCAGCATGAATGTACAAAATTTCTCTCTCCACCCATTCTTCCGTATCTACTCCTTTCAGAATTGTAGATATGCTTCTGCATGTCACCAGGACATATTGAAATATAACACATTTCTTCAAAGCTGTTCAGTTCCTTCTCCTTTGTGCAAGTGCATGAAAAATTCTTTGTTGGCTCAGGCATTGATAAAGTAATAGCAATTTCTGAAAGCGTAACTATTAAACTTCATTATTTATTTGGAGAAATTCCATAGAATAGGGCAGGAAGAGTGAAATTGAGGGAATTTATTGCAACTTACAGTTAAAAAAAAATTTAATTAGTATGAAACAAGAAAGAAAAAACAAAACTTTCCTGTATTTAATTACTGGTAAGGTTTTGGGATGTTTTTACTTGAATGTCATTTCCTTCCCCTTAGCAGATGTTTCCGATGTAGGACCCATACCTATCTGAGTGTGAGAACCACTCTTAAGGTGTCTGTAGATCTTTGCTAAGAAAATCAAGTCTATTGGGTAAATTTTAAGGAGCTCCAAGCAAAACAAGGTTGAAAACTAATGCTATATGATAGTACCAGTGCAAAACTAGATAATTTTTTCCAGTATTGTTATTAAGCTCGGAAGATCTTATCCTAAAAAACTTGGAGTCAACAGGAAAACCATTACTGGCTTTCAGGGATTTGGAATCTCACTTTATTGGAGTTTTGTTTGTCTTTAGCATCTTTAATGTACGTAAGAAGATGCTTGAATAGTAGTGATTGGTCATTTGGCAGACAAGGGTAGGATGCTAGAGATTGGTACTACTGGGTGTTGTATTGATGCTTTTCCACTGACTGGCTGGATGACCTTTGCACACTGACTTGCCCATTCAGCCCACAGTTCATTTATTGTGAAGAGCCAGAAAATAAGAAGAACCCATTTTTTTCTGTTCAGGATCCAGCAGCTGTGAAATTTAAAATAAAGCATCTTCAGCGATTCTTGGACAGGGAAAGAGGCAAAGTGCTTGAAGGCAGCAACGCAGCAGTTTCTGTCCTGCAGACAGATACACAGTGGCTGGTAGCCAAATAGAGGAAAAAGTTGCTTGTGAAGATACTTGCACAAAAAGATTTTTCCTTATAATTATAGTTTATTCTTCTGAGTACAATGGAATATAGAATAACTCTACAAAAGATGATGTTGTACTGCAAGAACAGAGCTGAGTTTGGCCCATGAGGAGCAGAAATCTTTTGCCTTTTCCCTTGTGGAAACTGGAAGAAAGAAGTATGATGTTAAGGAAAAAGAAAGTTATAAGAGTGGGAGGCTGCCGTGGTGTTGACCAATATTCCACTGCTGTAAGTCCTGATGCTTATTATATTGTGAGTTCTGGGTTTAATTACGGTTCTGGAGTGTAGTGCTAACAAGGCTGCACAGTTTTGTCTTCTTCCTCTCTCGGAGGCAGAGCTAATTAAAATAAGCATTAATTAATATGTGCTTTGAGGTCCCTGAACTTTAGATGATTAAAATATTCTAAGTAATATATTATAACTTACAGCACATGGATCACTGTGAAATAGTTTAATGTCACTGACTGTCATGTCACTGACTATAAAATGTGACCTATCCCAAATGTCACACATGATAGGGAGCAGAGCAGTTTGAATTGACCGGCTCTGTGTCCCTGGAAGAGACCTGTTGAGCTGTCAGTCCCTGGACTCCCTTCTCAAGCCAGCCGTAGGGGGACATTAATGGCAAAAACTTTGAATCTTTGATCCCAGTACCTTTTTCTGATGTGAAGATTTTGCCTTTTAGTCAGGTACTTACCAGCCTATTTCTGGTTTTACATCTGCTCTAGAAAAGTTGCAGGTTTGAGTAAGGCTTTTTTTTTATGTCTTTGTACTTTTGGGTCTCTAATTAACCCACAACACCTTTGTCCTCTTGTTGTGGGTAATGCATAGGAGATAATTATTTAAATATTGAAAACATATTTACTAGCTTCACAATTTCTTTTTGCATCCATTACTGACATTTTATGATGGTTATGATCAAGGCATATGCACTGTCAGCAAAGAAGACAAGTAGACCTTTTGGTCTAGAATACTTATTTAGAATATGAATTCAGTGAGCAGTAACTGTGGCAGTGAATGTTAATAAATGCTAGAGTCAAGAGTACCTTAGTGCTAAATAGGGCAATTCTTGATCAAACAGGACAGCTTTTAAATGATCAGCACAGTGGTGCCACGCTTACAGCTACCTCAGGGATGACCATGCCTTCTCCTTCACACCCCTGATGAGAGGAGGATGTCCATGTCCTTGCTATGATATCCGTCAGATCTTCTTCAGATATATCATTAAGTTAGACAGTCCTCTGCTTTCAGGAAAAGGTTTAAAGATCTGCTTTTCAAAATGACCTCTCTGCTCCAGTGTTCCACCCCCATCCCCCTCATGCACACAGCAAAATCCTCCTGTTAGAAAGGATTCAACCAAAATACCCTGGCTTCTGAGAATTTTGAATTTGTATCTTAATTTCTAGGCTACTTTTTGGTGCTGATATCTTCTTATAATCACCATGGCAGCAATACTTAACTCATTTCATTAAAAAAAGAAGCTATTTCGACACTTTGTCTATGAAGAACTATGCCAAAAAAAAAGAAGATAATTTTTGTAATTTATTACATGACAACACAAAATTGGAAGCCTGCAATCAGTAGGAAGTAAAAGCTTTCAAAAATAAAGCTACAAGGTGATAAGTGAAAATTGCTGGTTGTCACATCCATCCTACTGCTTTTATCCATAACTGCTGTTCCTTTTATAAAATCCTGGATTTATTAGCAACCACTGGAGGCCTTCAGACACCATCAGCCCCTGCAGCTCCNGAAGATAATTTTTGTAATTTATTACATGACAACACAAAATTGGAAGCCTGCAATCAGTAGGAAGTAAAAGCTTTCAAAAATAAAGCTACAAGGTGATAAGTGAAAATTGCTGGTTGTCACATCCATCCTACTGCTTTTATCCATAACTGCTGTTCCTTTTATAAAATCCTGGATTTATTAGCAACCACTGGAGGCCTTCAGACACCATCAGCCCCTGCAGCTCCCAGGTTAATGACTGGTATTAATTACCACCAATGTACAGATTCCTAAGGCCCTGTACCAGTTGCTATGCTTTTGTCTCAGATGCACCTAAAAATCCAGTCTCTAGATTGATTTAACATCACCGCCTTCAGCGCTGAGCGTTACTCTAAGATGAAACTATTTACAGGTCTCGTGAATAGTCATATTTGTATTTGACTGTAAAAAGGGTCAGTTGATTGCAGCACAATGGGCTTTCACACAGGTTCCAAGGGGAAAAGGGCAGCAGATGCTTGAGTCTAGCCTCCTCTCTGAATGCACAGTCATTCCACCTGAAGAAGGAAGGAACTGTGTGATTGATCACTTACGTAAAGGTTAAGGAACAAAGACACAACTTCCCAGATCTCTTCTTGGCCTAGTGGTATCTGTCTTGTCTTGTATTTTAAATAGAGTCTGACTCTATATTGCTCTTCTGAGCTCTTCTTCAGTGCTATATTCACAGAACCACCCATTCTGGGAAAGCCTGAGGCTGCCGTGAGTACCCTTTCCCTCCAGGTAACCCACTAGGTTGGTTCTTCGTACAGGCCACCTAAGCAGCCACTTTCATGCTTTCTCCTCTGATGTCTCTCATGCTGAGGGACTGCCCTCTGCAAATATCCATCAACATCTACTTCATCATCACACTTCAAAACTATTTTGCTCTGTAGATCCATCTATGAGTTCCCAACAGAGTACCTGACAGCACTGACAGCCAGTGGGCTGACACTGTAACTTCCCACTGGCTAAGGCTGTCTCATTCCCTTCTTTCCATGACAGGTAGATCACTTGTGAAAGTCCCTGCCAAAGGATATGGTAGATTCTAAAAATTTACAAGAGATGACTGAAACTCATGAAAATAAATCCACTGAGCATTGCAAAATACTTGAAGCCCACATTCAGAGAAATAAGGTCCTGAGCTAAAGCATTAAAGGCAGAGAGATTCTTAGCAAGTTTCACGTATAGTTGTCCTGTTCTTATGATTCGATAATCATCCACTTATGGCCATACTTTATTTTTTATTTGAAACACCAGAATAAGAGATTGTCAACAGTCCCAGGAGTAAAAACTGTGCTCAGACATTTCTTAATGTCAATTCTGTAAAAACAGGATGCTCTGCTGGAGTGGACAGACCTTTGGTCTAACCCCTGTAGTCATTCTTAGGTCTTGCTTTTATGCATCTAAAATGAGAACCAAAACCAGAGTATTTCACTCTTTGTTACTATTTTTATTGTTTTTCCAGCAGCACAACTGGATTGCTTATGAACACACACACAGACAATATTAGAACAGTGGCACCTAAGGCAAAAACCCCCAAATCTTAAGCTTTACCCCCACATCCCAGTAACAACAGAGATGCTCTGATAAGATGCACATTTGAGGATGTCAGTAATGTCTTGAGCCATCTCTTGGAGAGCTGTTGTTTCAATCAGAAGCAGGTAAAGCAGGTCCTAGTGCATCTTTTGCAAAGAATTTTGTGATGGTTTCCTTGTGACTTATCCAGTGGAACAGTGTGAGAGGCTAAAATCCACCATGGGTTTTAGATATTTTGTTAGTGCATTTTCTACCAATAGAAATTTAATAGAATCATTTTCTGCCTTTGAAATACCAGATGCCATATTGATCTTTCTCTTATAAATGCTGTTACTATGGATTTTGATGCCTCCTTGCAAGAGGAGATGCCTCCTTATAACAAGACACAGAGATTTGTTGTAGAGCATGTTCTCTGTATATGCTTTGTAAATCAGCATAATTTGGAGTGATGGAGATTGCTTTTCTTTTTTTTTTTTTTTTTTTGACCTAGATTTGAGCTACAAAAACAGTATTTACAAGAGGAAAAATTTTTGAACATTTGAACACCAGAAAAGGTTTTTATTCAATAGTTAATTTCTCCTTTACCTGTCTTCTTTTATGCAGGACTACAAAGGTAACCTGTCTGTCTGAATACTAAAACATCTACAGGGGCTAATTTTACCTGTCTGTCGTCTCTTAAGGAGAAATACTTCTCCTTAAGAATCTCAGAAAATTCATTTACTGAATACTAGTATTCTCTTTATTTTAATTTTTTTTTTGTTGTGTATACAAATACATTATTTTACAAATTTTCCAGACCTCCACCTTCTCCCACCTCTGTTAATCAGTATTTCCCAAGCTGGAGATGAAGAATTCTCTGGGTGGATTGACAGATGACAGCAGTAATACCATTTGATACACAAATCCTCAAAGATAATTTAAGCACATATTATTTTGCTGAAGCTGTCAGGACATTGGTGCTTGGTGGATTTTAGCACTAGAATGCTGGCAGAAACAGAGCCAGTGTAGCTCACCACCAGCTCCATTACAAGGATCAGCTCTCAGCATCACATTCCCCTCCTGTACCATATGTACCACACCCTGCACTGGTCCTCTTGTGCTGCTTCCCACACACAGAGAGTCCAGACTGCTGCAAACATCTCACTGGAAACTACCAGTGACTCTCACTGTCTATCATATGTGCATACCTTTAAACCTTCCCCAGCTCTGTCCTCTCACCTGACTGACTTTAGAAACTGTTCAGAGCTCCAAGCTGATGTTGTGTCCCACCAAAAACTTCTCTACTGGACCAAGCATCCTTAGCATGCTCTGGTCACCATTTACTGAATTTAAATAATAGACGATTCACTTGAATTAAAATCAGATCACAAACTCTAAGCTAGATTTACCTTGAGACACTTTACACAGATGGCATATGCACTCTGTGTAAATGCATTTTACTGATCGATCTAAGCCATTTTAATTAAATACAAAGTCCAGGCAAAGTAATATTTGTGTGCTGCTTTTTATGAACAACATTGCAAAAGGGCTAATGGCATCTGGAGCAACCAAAGGCTATACTACCAAAAGATTCCTGTAAGGAATGTATAGATGCTTGATTCTTTTGTTTTCTGTTTCCCTCTTCCCATTTTCACTCCCACAGCTATCTTTGGGAACCTTCTGTTCTGTTATCTCTTAATTTCATTTCCAGTGTTGAACATGATGCCCCTGAAGTTGCCCAGCTTTGGCAATTTGCGGTTTTCCTAAAGCACCTTTGACCCCAGGGAAACATTTAAAGCATTAAATCATATTCAAGTCCAGTGTCTTGGATCTGTGTAGAACCTTTTGAAGGGGTTGTCTCCAGAGTAGGTGCAAGGGTGATGTGCTTTGCCTCCTCCTCACGTCCTTGAGGCGGCTGCCTTGGAGACAGGCGGTGCATGATGTGTGTGAGCAGTCTGTGAAAGCCGTGCACTGATGTGCTGCTCTTGGGAGGGCACATGCTCTGGAGGGTGTTCCTCAGCTGTACCAGCTAATGTGCTTTCAGGTTCACCCCAGTACAGCAGACATGTTTAGTTTTGAGTATATTTAAGCTTTGATCCTACCCTTGCCAGACACCGTAGCCACGGTTTGTGTGACCTCAGACTAGTTACTTACTATTTTTGTGCATCTGTCCTTTTTCTTTTGCAGTTAGCTGAAAGAATAGTCATTGAAATATATGAAGTGCTCAAAAACTGTACTTCAATAGTCTGAACTTCAAAAAATGCCTTGCGTGTTATTCCTTCCTCAAGTGAAAGCATTTGTTCTCCATAGGGGCTGGGTAGCAGAAGGGCATCTGTGGACAGGACGGTAACATAGTCTTTTATGTTCTTTCATGTTCTTAAGAACTGCAATGGACATACATATGCTTGTTCAGAGTCAGAAGGACTCTGCACAAATTTTTCCTTGAATTAAAGAGTAATCGAAGACACAGAGAACGCAGCAGGATGGTTCCCTGGTAGCCGGTTTCATCAGGCTCTATCTGCCTGCCTCCTTCACTACCAGGCAAAGGCAACAAGAGCAGGAAATCTGTGCTGCGCAGACAGGCACCAGACACGGCGAGTGCAGTTTCTTACTGACTTCGTTCCTTCACCAATGTGAGACAGTGGGAATCATTCAAAAGCAAATGCTGTAGTGTGGATGCTTTATTAAATGGCTCTGCCTGAGTGCCTGACTCAGTTCAGTCACAGTGACAGCCCAAGTTGCCTAAGCAGCAACTAAGCTGGTGCTAACAAGTGCCCTGGAGGTAGGATTCTAGGTGTAATATTTGTATAGTGCAATAATTTAGTATAATTTTTTATGATTCATCATTTGGTGTGCTCCCACACAATTCAGCATAGCTGGTACTAATGGAAGACAGAGGGACACGAGCTAATGGTGCTCTGTTGCACTGAGTTTAGTAGCAGGTATCCACATGGTTTTGCAAAAGTTACCAGTGGGGATGTTGTTCTTGAGTGTATCGATTGGTGCATGGCTAAACACACAGCTTCAGCCAGAGCTGTAGCTGTACCACTGCGGGGGAAGAGGCTGGGAACACATCCACAGCAGACCCCCACCTGGGTGGGGTGTTTCCACCACATGCTTCACATCCTAATTATACTTTCCAGACTGGTGAATGAAGTAGAGCTTAGAAAATGGAATAAGCTTGCTTTTTTTTTTTCTTTCTTTTTTCTTTCTTTCTTTCTTTTTTTTTAAAAAAAATTAATCTTCTCTTTTTCCCTTATTTGTGAATTTCTGCAAGAAAAGTAACTGCAGTCCCAACTTTTGGAATGCATCCAGCTATCACAGTTCAATGATGTAGTGACAACTAAGTACTTTAATTCAGTTTGAAGTTAGAGTAATTCAGCAAGAAGGGAATTTATTGCAAAGTACTATTCAATCCCATTCATACATTAGACAGCAAATGGACTGTACATTATTATTATTTCATTTCAAATTTCTGTCAGTTGTGCTGTGGGAAATTTTTTTTCACATAGAGTGTTTAATTCTGGAAGCAATAGTCAGTTCTTAGTACTAGAAGGAAGTAGCAGTGGACAAAACCACCTACAGATGGGCAAATTTAGAGTATCTCTAAATCCATCATCAGCTCCATTCTTTGGCATGTTTCAGTGACATACCACAGACAACACAGACAGCAGCTTAACAGTAAATATAGAAATCAGTTTCTGCAAAGTTGAAGTAACAGGCTTTCCATAGGCTGGCTGGGAGGAGCTATGTGGCAAGTGCTGCACGTGCCTGACAGTATCTGGGAGGCTCGTTTTTGTGTCAGTGTGACACACCAGTCATGCTGTGTCCAACCCTATTTTCTGGTTCCCTCTGGACACCAGCTCTAAACCTGCCAAGGATTTTTACATACATCAGCAGATGCCTGTTCAGTTTCACCTTTAAAATCTTTTTTTCACTGGTAATTCTGGCCCACACTTTCCATATAACTGTAGATAGGCTAGGGGCTGGCAGGGCTCTCACATATAAAATACCTGCAACAGCTGCTCAGTTGTTCAGGAAGCAAGTTCAGTGGCATTGTCTCCAGCCTGTGCAGACACTGATCTGAGGATCACTGTATCCCTGAAAGGTACCACTAGATGAAACTTGTATATCAGTCCGTGTATATAGCCACATACCTTCCCTTGGTGCTATTTCATTTAATTAATTAGGTCGGTTTAATAACTGCCTAACTCTGCTTTGTAAATTGGTACCCAAAAAGCAGTGAAAAGATGGTGTTAAGTGCGCACCAGCAGGACATGAATGCTGTTACGCAAGCGCATTTCTATGGGAAAAGGACAGCTCAAATCACAGCTGAATAAGAAGTGGGAAAAAATGATGGCCTGTCATAATGACAGTGACAGTCTCCTTGTGCATCCTTCCCCGCAGGAACAGGGAGGCAAAGGAGCTTGAGCTGTGCAAGCCGCAGCACCCCTGCTGCAGGATGTGCGGGCACGTGCCAGTGGCTATCTAGCAAGGAGAGCACGGCCGTGCAGGCTGTGAGAGGACAACACTGCCTGACGGGACAGAGCTTGTGCCAATGGCCTTTCTCCCAGACTGATGCCAGTTCTGTGGTGAAAGTGGGTTTTCTTCTGTGCTAAGTGGAAGTGCTGGGCCAGCTTCCATTCTCTTTTCCTTGATTTAGGAAAACCACACTTTTTCTTTAGGAATTAATGCCTGACTCAGTTTTGGTTTTGTCTGTGGAGATGGGTTTTCTCTGTGCTACCCAAGCTTCTAGATAATGAACTGCAGCCCCTTCATGGCATAAACTAGCTCTGCCTAAGGAAGGAATGCTTACACAGGGGCTTGTTGCTATGAACTGATGTCAGAGAATCATGGCACAAACATTTTCACCTTGACCCAGTGCTCCATCCTTCTGAGCTCCTGAAATAGCTGTGATCTTGATCGATTCATACATTTTATGCATGTTTGCTGTACAGCTGGAAAACAAGCAACGGAGCTTTTCTTTGGAGATTGATGCAGAATTTGGACAGATTCTCCAGAAACACAGTGGCCAGGGTGATTGAATCTATCAAGCATAACAACATGAGGAGATATCATGGGGATATGATGTAAACTTTCTCAGTTCAGTGATGAGGACTGGCAGCAAAAGCCTCAAAATAAATGCTCGATTTCTTGACATTGTGTGCTTTTTGGGCCTCCTTCCGGAACTGAACATATATAATGGAAAAATTAAGCAACTTCCAAAACTTCGCAAAGTCACAATGTATGAACTGATGCTAAAAGAAAGTGAAGGCTGACTAATAGAAGACAAATTAAAATGTTTGGAGAATTCCTAGTGGATATAGGGATAAAAAAAATATTTCCCAAGAGAGAATATGTCTAAATCAGCATAAAACAAGAACTAGCCTTTAGAATTTTGTCTGGTGGTGCAACTCCAGCTCAATGGAGTGTGAAGCACGACAACTCACCCATGGCATCTGCAGGCCATCTCCATACCATGGTTTGTAGGCTCTGCTAGGAACAGGCACAGTAGATCCAAGTTACACAACTCTGGAGTAATCTCAATGATCAGTGAGAGACATTGAGTATGAAGAATGAAGGGAAGCTCCTTAAAATAAAGGCCAGATGAGACACTTAGCCTAAAGCTGCAAGAGCCATTGAAATAATTGCTAACTCCTTAACCTTTCAAGAAAAAACTAGCTGAACTGTAAAAAATGAAGGATTAAAAAGTGGGGAGGGGGGAGACAGAGAAAACTAGTAAGAGGAAGACACTTTTAATTTGCAACCTGCTCTCTTCATCAGAATTACTTTAGGATAATCAGGCAGATGTGGATGTTTCTTGGAAGGTAATGCTTGAGTGGTGAAGGTAGAATATGATGGTTGGATAAAACATGCTTGCAAATTTGACAGGTTACATTATCTTTTATTGACATCCAAACAGAACTGCCAGACTCTGGAGGCTTTATTTTTGCATCAGCCTCTTTTTTTTTATGACATCTGCCATCTTTAGAAATTAAACAAACTTTTTATTGCTGAGTTTTAGCATATTATCTCAAGCAGCCTTGGCTTCTTCTTTCTAAATTGTGTGATATATGATGTGTTTCTGACTTTAACCTGCATTTTTTTCTCGTTTCCTTTTTTTCTCTAAAATCATTCAAAATAATTTATGAAATTCACTCTGTGTTATAATCTAACTTTGATCTGGGGAGACAATACCAAGGCGAAATAGAAAAAGATGGATTATAGTTCCTACATTAATAGACTTGCAGAAAAAAACCCCAACCCATACACTTTATGAAATGAAAAAGATAAGAGCATGAATTAATAATACTTTAACAGGACTGGCACAAAATCCTTGAACGGTAATGCTCCAAAACTACTCATATTGATTTAAAATCTATATTTAAGACAGTTAGGTTTAGAAGTCCCTCTTCAGCCACATCAGATATAGATTTTCAATTTACAGGATTATTTTAAATTGCAGTCTTTAATTCAGAAAATATCATATAAAGCTTTCCATGCTCAAAAGTAAATTCCTTTCTTTTGCTCTCTCAAATTATGCTGGTTAAAGTTTAACAGTCATCACTGATAAATGCTTCTGTATGACCATGTCAAAGCAGAACTGCTACATGGCCCACCGAGGCCTCGTCCCAAGATGCATGGTTATAGACTTTGGAGTCTGGAATGAGGGAAAACCCCCTGTGGATACAGATCAGAAGAAGATGAGGCTCATGGAGTGCTTAAGGCCACTGAGGGCCGAATTCTGCCTGAGGTGATGTGTACCTATTGATTACCACAAGGGTTTGTGTTCATGCAAGGGCAGAGTTTGCCAAAATCATTCTACTAATAATAAATAGAGATTGATTACTTAAAAATAAAGTCATCCAGTTCTTTGCTTTATATTGAAATAGCAATATAAGAGAATTGAATATTGCTTTCTTGAATTCCAAAACAGTTCTTGAGGACTTTGCTGGAAGCGTGTACTGTTCATTCAAAGGGAAATGATTACAGCCTGCAGCTACATTAATGTGCTGATATGTAATTAGTACAGTGTCCCTTTAAACAGCAAATTAATTCACAGTGTTTAGGTAAACTGGAACACATTCTTGCATCTACTTTTCTATAAAATGACTGAAATTGTTAGTGTGCCCCAGCAAAACCGTCCTCTCCAAAGAAAAGGGTGAACTGGTGTGGAAGAGATGTGAAATTTAATTAGAACTAAAGGGTGTTTGTCACAAACTCAAAAATTGTTACAAAGCGTGGAGGCTGGGAAAAAAAATTGATTCCAACAGTGGCAAGAAATTTCTCCCTCAACTAAGGATAGTAATGGGCAGAGAAGACAGTATCCAGATCCAAAGGAAAGTGCTAGTTTACATTTAATAGCTTGAAGATGAGGAAAAATCACCCTGGCTTGAGTTCAAATTCATGTCCTGTGGCTTCAGTATTCCTGCAATGTGTTTCTGAAACTGGAAAATAATTCTCATTTTGGGTCCAGCCACACCACTGAATTTTATGTGTGGGCTTGGTGGTGGAAGTCAGTGCCAATTCCTCTCAGACCTCCAGTTCGGATGTTTGATTTGATGACCAGGTCTGGAATGGCATCTCCTCATCCTGGAGAAAGAGCCCCTTGGACACCTCTGAGGTCATATGAACACATTGTGTTCTTGCTCCTTATGCAAACCACAGAAGTAATGAGTGTCTGGCTAATGATATCTGCCAGTGATTGTTCTTGAATGACTCACTGTGAGGATAACACCCGGCTTAGCTGAGAGGCCAGATTTCAATGATCATTCACTGCAGCTTCCAATTTCCACTCACACTGGGGAAGAGGGGAGTGAAACACTAGGCATGAGGTGATTTGCAAATCTCTGCCTCCATTCAGTCAGTATTCATCATGACTCAAAGTTTATAGCCGTGGAGTGAAAGATGATTGCACTGTCAGACTAGGGAAATGAATCCTGAGGAATGAGCAGGTTTCCCATTTATCCATAAATCAACTTACCCTTGTTGGTGGTATAAAACAGGTAGAAGGATGCTCTGTATACAGCAGGTTGCTTGCTAATACATCCTGCTTCCTGTCTGAGGTGTCGCACAGAGCAGACAATGAGACCCTTCCACAGAGCCTTGTGGGCTCAGACTAGCTTCTCTCAGAAATGCCTTCAGTGAACAAAAACAAGGGGACACAAAAGGAGGAAGTGCAGAATAATTAAGCAGAATCTTCTCTAACTCAAATTATTTTCATGCTTTTTCCACAGGGCATCAGCAGATCTTTAAGGATGCAATTTCAGCTCTAACCTTGAATTTCCTTGCTGTAGAAATGGGATGGAGTGAATCATTTAGTTTTATCTTAACATAATTTTTCTGTAGAAAGCAGATTAATTCTGGGTCCCAAGTTTCTAGTACTCTGTGTTTTGATTTCCTTTTAGTGCCTATATAGGCACAGTTTAGGGAATTGGTAAGACAGATGGAGCTTGGTTAGCATGATTTTTTTTTCACACTGAATGTAAAAGTGGTTGTGTATTTTTTTACTATGCAGCTGAGATATGAAAGGCAGGCGGCTGGAAATAACTAATTTCTAGATAAACTATATAATTCGTAGCAAAAATCTTAGAATACATGCATGAAAAGATTTGAGAATTCTTCAAGTTGCAGACTAGTAGCTAAAAACTGTTATTGCACTTGTCATTAGGCAACCTTAAGAGTCATGTTACTGTCAAAAATACTGATGGCATTCCTTTTGATGCCCTCATAGGGAAAGACCTTTTAATTCATAGCTTTGTCCTTTGCCTAATCTGAGGTCTGACCAGTTGAACTGTACTTTATTCCATGCGAGATAAATCTGGAGATGAACAAACTGTGACTTTTATTTGAAGTAGATAGGAAAGCTTAAAAAAATTAAAATCTTTTGAACAGAAGTTTGACATTTTAGAGCAAACAGCTTATGTAATTTGCTAAATTCTGTTAATGTGAATACTTATCAACAGAGTGCCTGAGCCGGCATTCAGTCGGTCATCTCCATAAAAATAGCAGCTAAGTACACTTCATTTCCTCACCCGCTTCTTTGAGTTTGTTTGGAGAAGCAAAAGTACCAAACAAAGTAGTGACAGCATAAAAGTAATATGTGAAGAGTCAGAGACAAAAAACCAATAAATCTACTGAAGATTTTTTGAACAGAGGTAGCAATAATCTTGTCTTGTGTACCTGGCTTCAAAGTGCTGATCTTTATTATAATGCGTAGCAATATACTGTACTGGCTTGACATATATATGTATAAATATATGAAGGGATTTTTCAAGCTCTGCTTTTCAAACCATTTCAGTTGGGAACAAAATGTAAGTCCACAGGGAAAAGAACACATAGAAGTAAATACTGTGCTCATAAGAAATTCAACAACAGCTCTGAATATTTTTGTTAGCATTAATTTATGACTTGAGTTGAGCAAACAGTAAAAAAACATGCTGTCCTACGAATATCCACTTGGATTCACAAGTGAATTTCAATTTAACTCTTTGAACCATTTCAAGGGGTTTTTTTCTGTGGATATTTGGTACAAAGCTTTATTAGCAGAAATTGCTCTCAGCAATGCCCCTTTTAAATTCATAAGTTTGGATGTTCACCAAAAGTGATCTCTTGAGCTGCATATCCACAGTGCCAGTTAGTTAATTAGACAACTAACCTCATCAGGAATAAGTTTTACATGGCTTATATAATTAAGAAATGCAGTGTGATTTACAAATGTTCAGAACTCCTTATGAGTGATCTGCAGACCTGGAATTATTAATTACGAAGGCATTCCTAAATAATTCTGCATAACAAATTTGGAAATGTTGTGATCCATGTAAAGGCAATTTGCAAACAAGAAACAAAAGGCAGCATTTGTTTTTACATGATTAGTTGCTAATTATTTGCTTAGCTTTATCTACTGTTGAAAGAACAGATGCTGGCAAAGTTGCCAAAGAAATGCTTTCAGGCATCAAGATCTGAGGAGCATGATGGAAAGTCAGTAGGGCTGATTCCGACTGCTGTGAGCTGGCGTGTCTTTGCTGAGGTCACCTGAATGGCAGCTTTAGATTCCAGGTCAGAACTTGGCTTTTCTGCCCCAGGTTGGCAGCTACTCGGGTGCTTTTTCCATTTGCTGTGTTGACAGTACCAATAGCACACAGTGTTATCTGTGCACCTGATTTCCATTCTTCACTTCTCTTTCGCAGATTGACACATAGGTTGAATTCAAAAGTGCAGGAAAAGAGCTTTGCCTGCGAAAGGAACCTGCACACCAGAGGGTTTGCTCTAAACTATTGTGAGACCTCCGGCTACAACACAGGACATGGGAGCTTTTCTGAACCCTCGTGTCTTGTGTTGCAGCCAGAGGGGCACATCTTTTCAACAGAGTCTGAGATAAATAGAAGAAACCAACGTGAAAGAGATGTAAAGACAAAGTGAGAGACGGGTACAGGCGTGGGACTTCACTGAACATCTAAAGAAGCAGACTCAGGAATGTGAACCTTGGCATTAGCCTTTGAAGCTTTCTCCTAGATCCAGAGGACATGTCAGATTTCTGCCTGCTCTTGAATGCAGATTGAAAGTTCTGAATCAGGTAGTAAAAGTTACTGTACTTGCAATGCCACTGGCATTGCTATTTTGGGGGGTTTTTAATGCAAATTTGACTAGGATAGCTGAATTAAACACTAAACAGTTTGCAATTATCTCATGATCTGTCCTTTTGAAACTCAGCTGTTTTGTACCTGTACCTGTAGCAGTTGTAGGTATGAGCTATCCATAGAAATAGAACTGGAATAAGTAGCCTCACATGTTTTAAGCAGAGAGAATGCCTATGATTAACACTGAATTTTTTGTTTCTCACTGGGACAAATTTTTCACTTTTTTCAGCAGCTGACTTCAGGGTGTGCCTCATCTTGGGTAGGAGCTGCAACACAGTTTCTTTGTTTTGGCTTAACTTCGCCACTTGCTTAAAACATTGCATGCCTTTTTGTCTCATCCACTAGGTGTACTCACCTGAAATTTTCATTTTAAATGCTGCATTATACGGGATACACTGGGATATAATGTTTAAAATATATGGATTAAAAATATATTGAAATACTGAAATACTCGGAAGAGGATTACGGATTTGTATTTTGAGTTCTTAAAATAACATAATAAGAGTGATTAAAAATATTCATGTTCCAGTCCTTCCGTTTTGACATCTTTTAGGAAGCTACGAAGATATGTCTCCTCATCTGTCAATAGACATGTTTAGATTTTGGTGTAAGAGCTGAATAATTTAGAATATGTTTCCAGACCGTCTCTGATCACTCAGACTTTGCCCCATTCTCGATTGATTGATTTCAGTGGCAACACACACAAAACAAAGCTCTGATCAAGGGGTTAAGAATAGCAGGAGCTAAACCTTGGGTCATCACAAGATAGAGTTTTTGAAGATCACCTTACCAGACAAATACCCTATTTTTGTAGTCTATTTTAGATTACTATTTCCCAGGGGAAAAATAAAAAGGTACTTTTAAGAAATGTAAATAAATATTCTCACCTTCACTTCTCTGATCAGGCTCGATGTTTCCTGCACAGTTTGTGTAGTTATCATTTAAATGAAAGAGAGTGCTTTCATTAAGAAAGTGGCCTCCTGGGTCACTGGCTGACTTTTCAATGCCATTTATACTCTTCTGTTTGATCTCCTGTGCTTTGGTGCAAGTCAGCAGAATGAATTAGCAAAATAACCCATGAGAGACCAATAGTCCAATGCCATCTATTACTCCATTTATTCCCACTGAGTTGAAAAGCCCAGTTGTTGCATCTCTGTGTATGTGTGTCTCTGCCTCCAGCGCTTCTTTCAGTCCTGAAGGATAAAACCTGATAATCTGAAAAATTTTGCTAGAGGAGCTCCATCTCTCAGTATTCTTGAATACAAGTCATGTTCGGACTTCTTCTGAGGGGAAAGGGAGTGAGAAAAACTTTTGTGTCCCAGTGGAAGAGTCAACACTTCAGGAGAAAACAGGAACTCATGCACTTGGATAGAAGAACAGAGCTCTGGGTGTAAATTTCTGCAATTGCAAAGTTTACTACAGCCTAAGCATTTTACCTAGTGATTTTTCCCTTTCTAAAATACCCCATATGGACTTGCAAAAATTCCAAGAGCTTCCTAAAATACTCAAAATGAAGGATGTACTTCAGGGTTTTTTCAGTGATCTTTATTCAAATACTTTGCTTCCTATTGCATACATTAAGTTTTGCACTTGAATTACAAAGCAAATGGTTTGACAGAAAAAGATGCCTATACTGTGGGAGGGGTGTAGTTTTTTGCACTGGAATCTACCAGCTAGACTGTACCAGCTGAGTAGAGTTTTGCAAGTAGTTAGCCATCAGACTGTAGCCAAACCCCTAGTTTAAAGAAAAAAACCCAGCAGTTAAGTATAGTTTAATTTTTTTTTTCCCCAGGAAGTATTGTTATCATAAACTGTAATTAGTGGTTTTAACTCAGCAATATTTCATTTCTCTTACTGGAGAAAAAGCTTCCTAGCTGAGCATCTTTGTTAGAGCTGTCAGTGTCTCCATTCAGAAAACGAAAACAGCTGTGATCAAAAACAGGTAATTTCTTGGCAGTTTAGATGCACACCCCGCCAATCAAGAAAGCTGAGGCCTCATAATTATATTAAAGTAACAGAAAAAGAAATTTTGTCAAACATTCAGGTGTTTTTCAGAGAACCTATTTGCTCAAGTGAGAAGTTTTATTTGTTGGCGGTGGCTGAATGCTTAATTACAGTAGCTGTGCTAAATATCACTGCTGGCGCTTGAGATATATTTAGATTCAGCTCCCTCTGTCTCAGAAAACCCAGCAATTAAAATGCAGCACTGTAACATAACGTAACTGATAATAGGTATAGGGCTGAGGAAGCTTTGAGATGTTGCCAAATCTGCTATGGAAACCATGGATGAAGCATGAAAATGGTGGGAGCTATTTCTTCCTTTACTAGTCAGAGCCTGTACTCAGTTCCGTCAGTGCAACACACAGCAGTACAGGGATTTTCCAGGGAATCTGAAGGAGTTAGGTGCCTTTGACAGTAATAATCACTACAGTATTAGTCTTACTGTCTATGACTTATCTGCTTCACAGGATTTGCTTCAAATAATGAAGCAAAGCTCAGTCCTGAATAGACCTGAAG
>VZTH01004159.1:0-18163 GCA_013397815.1 Aleadryas rufinucha
TAAGATTGGCCCAAACTGGGACAGGCATCCTTACCTTTCAACCTAGAAGTTTAACTAACAAAACATGTAAGAAAAAATTTAGTCTATAAGAGGCACATGAAGTTAACCAGTGAAATGCTGCTATATTGCAGCTGTAATGGAAAATGCCAGTTAATCAATGATGATATGTGAAAGAATTATCTCTGCCAAGAAAATCCAACTGTATTGTCTCTCTTGGCTAACATTCATCCTTTTATCTTTTAACAAAATGAATTTGTCAGCAGTACATTAAAGGACAGGTTGATGGACTTCTTTTTAACCCAGAAGAAAAGAAAGAAAGAAAAGTTTGCCAACTGAAATATAGCAAAAATATATTTTTCTTATTTTTTGTTAATGAGGCATATTTTTCTTAGGACATCTGAATATCAAAACCATTTCTTTGTATATTGGTGATTTGAAAGAGATTTCACACCATGATGAGGCACTGGAAGAGGCTGCACAGAGAAGCTGTGGATGCCCAATCCCTAGAATTTTTAAAGACCATGCTAGATGAGGTTTGAGCAACCAGGTCTAGTGGAAGGTGTCTCTGTCCATTACAGGGGAGTTGGAACTAGATGATCTTCAGGGTCTCTTCCAACCCCTTAACATTCTGTGATTCTATAATTGCATGATGCTATGATACACTCTTGGTATTGAAAAGCAGTGGAAAGGCCTCAAGGCAAGAAGAAGGAGTATGTTACACTAAACACATAAGTTAGAGATACATAGGAGAAGGGGTGAACTTCTAGGCAAACACATAAGGCAAAAGAGCACATGTTAATTCACCAGAATTGTATCTTTCAGCTATTCTCCACAGCTGGTGTTTAGGGGTGTTTCTTTGTTTAGTGTGTCAGTTGTGCAGGGGTTTTCCAGTTCTGGTTGTTTGTTGTTTTTTTTCTTTTCTATATTGCTTGTAATTCAATCTTTACATAGATCTGAGTCTTATGGAAGTTTTGGGATGGTGTTTTTTGTTTCTTTGTGGTTTTGTTTGGTTGGTTGGGGTTTTTTGTTTAGTTTTATTCTGTTGCCTTTTTTTTCCAGGCAACATGAGTAACATTTCTTCCCTTGTTGAATGAAAGCAGGTAGAACATCATCCATATGTGCAGAAACCCATGCTAATGGGTAAAGTTGCTGATGCAACACAGCGAAACAACTCCTGAGTGCATATGGAACCCAAGGCTGTTCCACAGAGCCCAGCGACTCTCAAGGTCATATATAGGAAAATCAGAGATGATAACACTTAGGTTTGTGATGCATGGAGGTTATCATCACTAATATGACCAATACTTGCTTTCTAAGGCAGCTACTTCATGAATAATCAGTGAGGGAGATGTAAATAAGCAGATGGATTGTAGCTGATGAGTTCCCTCTGGGCCAGCAGAACACAGCAGTTATGTATAACAAGTAACATATAATACAGGAATCCCACACTGATACAGACACGTCACTAAAAAATGGACATTGCCAAGGGCAGCTCTGCATGGGTTAGCATATAAAAAGGAGGAGTGACTCAGAAATGTGAAACTCAGATGTGACTTTTTAAAAGTGTGTGTTTATGTATGTGTACTTTAAAGAAATAATGCACCACATATAGAAAAGGGGAGAAATCCCCCCTCCCCTGGAAGGAACTGGATAACACGTATTCAATGTTAGACATTTATAAGAAAACAGGAAATTACTATTTTTCTGCAAGGATTGCAGGTATTAACATGGCTAATACGTATTTTTTTCAATACTAAAACGTAAGTTTTTCAAATTAAAAGACAAAATGAAAAAACAGTGGTGACTTGTTTCATTCATTTTATCTTCATCAGTGAATATACATGTTTTCTGTCATTCATTTAAATAAATATAAATACTTATTTCACATATTTTTAAGGGCCATGTGAAGAAATTTTAGCTAAAGCATTCAGATAGGACTCAAGCATTTGGATTCCTTTTTTATAGTCTTCCCTTGTGATCTTTGACAGGTCACTTAATGTGGGATCTCATTTTAGCCATCCAAAGCTAGGCCGGAATGGTTGATCCCATTCTTTCTGTTAGACCCCATTAGTTATTCATGTAGGGTGCTTCACAGTATGGATTTTAATGTATTTGGATAATTATTTTAGGCAATGTCTTTTTCAGATCCCAATATATGCTCTCTGGATACTTAGACAGGAGTGACATTGCATGATTATCTGAAGACCCGTAAAAAGGGAGTAATAGCAAGAACACAATTATAACAATAAAAAAAGTTTTGCTGTCATGTTGCATATCTAAATTGTTAACTCTCTGTATATGAAGGTTGTCTCTTAAGTTAATAGGTCTGGTCTTCCAGTCTAGATTCAATATTGAAACATTGAATTATTATGGTCACACACATACACGTACACGTACACGTACACACACACACACACACACACGTATAAAAATATAAAAAAATTTAATCATTTTTGTACTACAATTGACAGGATAACCCTAGCCATTTTAATAAACTACTTAATTAGTCTTTTATAAAAGTGATATGATCAACAAGATAAATACACAAGTAGAAAGGCTTCCAGGATCTAAAAAAGTTCATTGGAATTGACTTACTCTTCACATCTTCTGCTGAAGTAAATGGAGAATGTATCAGTTCAAATCAAAATGGGTGCTGAAGAGTTGTGGCTTGAGAGGAAGGCAGAAGTGGTTTGAGGACATTTATTATGAATTACTTCAGAAATATAAGACTAGTTTACCCAGACTGAAAGAAAGAAATTCTACACGGACAATAATTAAATAAGGTGGACTTTGGCAAAGATACTCTGTTAACACCAAGTTTTAAAGGAAAGTGCCACAAAACTTATGATGATTAAAATTGATTAAGAAGGGAAGTTTAGAATTGATGCATACGTGGAGTACCTCTTGAGAGAATGGCATTACTGGATGCAGAGAGCTGATCAAGAGCTAGCTTTTCTAGTTATGGGCAATTTCATTTTTCAAAAATGCTGTAAGAAAAAATTATGAACTGTATCCTCTAGTGAACAATATTTTCTGTGACATGATTTTATTCATCATAGCTCTCTCAGTGACCTGATTCAATTTTTTAAAATACAAAATGCCTCCCAAGGTATAGTCTGTTCTGTAGTCATCATGTACTTCACAAGTAGTATGGCACATTTTTCATCTTGTAATAGCTAGAAATCATGACACTACTATATCACAAAGATGACAGCACTATGTCACAAATATAATCTCCTTACATGTCTTTGGTGGGGTGGGAGAGAAATTTTTTTTGTAATGGGTCAGACATAGTAAGAATAAGAATGAGAATAAAAATAATTATGAAATTCAAGAGTCATGCAAAAGACTATCTACTTTAAAAAAATCCCCAATTCTTATACAATTATAATCTTCTATGAATTCATGCTGAATTTTATTATTTATCTCTAACATTGGTTATGGTTTTAATTTTTGATTTCTGCATCATCATTGAAAATATATAATACCAAATGACCCAGCCTGGCTACTCGCTACCCATATCTCTTATATATAAAGCAGATATATTAAATGCTATCTTTGAAGGGGGCTCAAAAATGTTGCAGTAAAAATTGACATATGGCTTAAATGTGCCTTAACGTGACCAACTCAAGTTAAGGAACATGTAAATTTCTTTCTGGCACTACTGCTGGCTTAAGTGCTCCATTCCTCTCATGCCATAAGCACAGGACTAGAAAGAGTGTCCGTCCTTCTTGAAGAGAGGCCAAAGATGAAAGCTGCTTTCATCTTCCCTTCTGATTCCCTGCATCTGTGTTTAGAGTGCAAGGCAAATATAGATTTTAGAAAACTCTGCAGACTGAATGCAGTGAGATACTGTATGTCATCTTTACTGAAAAAAGTAAAGAGACATGTAAATCCATTTGTTGTTGCCCAGATGAGTGGGAAATTATCTGGGTCAGAAGCCATTGTGAGTGCAAGAGTCCATAATTAACCTAAAACAAACAAAGAACTTCAGCAAGGAAATAACAGCTGAATGTAACAAAAGGGAAGAATAAACATGCAGAGAAGAACCCTGGAAGTCAGTTTCCATTAATGGATCCCTTGAACAAGTTAATAATTACTCTGACTTTTATCTTTAAACACAGAGTTCTTTTATTTATTGGAGGAAATGCTACCTGGGAAATAATGTGATGGTAAGAATTATCCAAATGTTTCCGGAAGATGGTACAAATACTATCTGACATGTTCCTGCCTGCTAAAAATTGATACAAAGTGCTGCAGTAACTCTTTCAATTTTTAAGCTATATCCTTGCTCACCCTTCCCCCCTCCTCATTCCATTTTCTCATACATTTTGAACAGTTTATAAAGATAAGAACAAAACTGAGGTCTCTGTGGAAAATGTAATTGCTGGTAAATAGTTGTCTCTATCACTGTTCCTATCAATGAGGCACATACCCAGACACACAGAAGTACACATGCATATTTTCACACAACCACAAGCTTGGGCTTCAACAGACGTCATCTCTGCACCTTTTGCTGAACCATTTTTTACATTTTGTCAAAATTTTTTCTCTAGCCATGAGGCTGATTTGTTATTACTAAATTGTTTTAACAAATGGAGCAAAGAGTCTTTAAGGCTGGCTTCAGAAACCTTCCTCATACTCTTCAAATTTTAACATACTTTAATTAAAGGTCACACACTTGAACTGGAATGCAGTTATTATGAAGCAGGTACAGTCCTGAGTAACAGTAATCAGAGACTTTTTTTGCCTACCTTATATACAGAATAAGCCATTGTTTGCTGTACTGTATTAAAAAGCTGCTTTTTCATAGCCTGAGTTAATTCTTTTTGTAAAATGGAAAACTAAACTTAGTTTGCCAATACTTTATTTTTAACTTCTCTTTTTCAATACTTTTGAGCTGTGATAGCTTAGAATTCATTTCATTAAGAGCTAACATACAATTTGCATGGGTTGGACATAGAAAATTTGGTCCTTAAAATGTGAAATTCACTCCTTCAAGTGATGCCATGAAGTGGCTACCTGAAAATAGAGGCTAGACAAAAATAAGAGAATAAAAGTAGGTATTTATTTGAAGTGCTTTCAAAGGTACACCTTGGGAGTGTAAAGCCTATGAGGGGCTCCACCCAAGATGGCCTCTGGGTCATGGGTTCTTCACACTTTGATAAGTTTGGCCCATTTGCATATCAGGGTTAATTCTTCAATTATAATTTCAGCTAATGATGTAATTACCCCAGCTTTACCCCTCCTCTCAAAGACTCTTTGTTCGCACATTTTGGGGCCTGGGACAATCAAGGTCTCCTTGAAGTGGAAACTTAGAGAGGGTTTGTTGTGTCTAACCAGCATAAAAGAACAGTAGTTAACAGGCCACATGAAACTTCAGTTATGCACTAGGCAGTAGAGGACTTGAACAATATAAAAGTTAAAACCTAAGGCATCACAGGTATGACTCTCACTGCTCTAATACTGTAAGAGATTCTCTACTGAACTGTTGCTGGACATGCTGAGAATCTGATTTTTTTGGTGTGATAGGCATGCAAACGATACAGATGGTGGTGTCTCTCAGTTTTGAAGAGGAGTTTAAAATGCACCTTGACTTAAAAGATCATTGTCAGTTGTTGAACATACTAAATATTCCAAAGTATGACCATTCCTCTTTGTTCACCTAAGGTATATGAGCAAGTCTTGCAAATCACTAATCATAGAAAGAACATTTTCTTGACTCAGCATTTCCATTTACACTGATGAAGCTTCTTTTGCCACTGAAAGCTTTCCATAATGATATGTAACATCTGGATTTAATATCATATTTATTCCTAAGTACAGCTGCTGTGATGCAGAATGGTACATGAGGCAGTCCTTTCCCACACCAAGCCCATCACTCGGAGAGCCCTGACACGGGTATGCCATCACCATTGCCTACAGTGGGACATCTGGGTTTGTGCCTCTGCTGTGGTAGGCCTTTGCACATGCCCAGGTGCTGGGGGAATCATCACCATCAGTGGGAACTCTCATGGTGCCAGGGTCCTCTCAGCCCAGCACCATTGCAAAAGAGGAAAACTGTCTCTGTGCCTTCCCACCTGAAACAGATGAGGCAAAGTTAGCCCTAAAAGCTGATGGGAAAGAGCGGCAATTAGCCTTTTTAACGCGTTTCAAAAAGTTAATATTTATTTAAGTTGTAAAAGGTTACCTTTTATAGGATTTATAGAGCAGTGGCAAAGTAAACAGACAATCCATTAGAGGCCAGCCATTCCTGTGTTTGAAGTAGATGTGTTAATCTCACAGCTTTCAGGGAGCATGACCATTAAAGCATCCCTGCACAAGCTCTGCTGACCACCTGTCATTTCTTTATGCAGCTGTTAATGGGAGTGACAATATAGCTTATGAGAAGTAAAATTACAAGGCAGTGAGGAAATTAATACTTCAGCACTTCATTATAGGAGAAAACGATAACAGGCTATACATTTTTTAAGTAGTTATTCACCTGGATCCATTTCATCTCTCAGACCAGTGTGTGATGTTGCTGATAACTCTATTTGAAACTAACCAAAATAGAAGAATTTCCCTGAAAAAAAAAAAAAAATTCTGAACAGCACTAGAAATGTTTGATGGCTGACTTCCAGAAGTAGAAATCCTCTAAATGTTCAGATAGAAGATACCATATTGGATATACTAGATGTTTAACAGAGCAGCATATTCACTGGTTGAGCAGAAGAGATCATTAAAATATTATAAATGCCTTCACTGGAAGTTAAGGAGGGACAGACCAGCTCAGCAAGGTTGATGTGGAGGAGACAAAGCAGCAGTTAAACATAGATGAAAGCAATTGCCTTTGGTGTGCTAAGACATTTGGGGCCTGTTGGAAGATGGAGCTTCCTGGTGCCCAGGACAGAAGGGCAGCAGCTGATTAGCCTGAGGGAGGAGGGTGGGTTTGGAGGAGGCATGATCGGATGGTCTGGGGAGTTTAGAATGGTATCTGAGCAATAATGAGGCCTGAAGGCAACACTGAGGAGCTGAATATTGTTTTCATGTTACCTGCCTTATAACAGAATGAAAATTACAGTAATGTCAGAAGAGATATAAACAGAGACCATACAGAAAGACACTGGTTGAGTTCCTTTTCCAAAGAAGAAAATAAATCAGCTCAGAATAGCCTTTTCATAGAGAACTGGACATTTACTTTTGAATGCAAAATAAGACAGGTCATTGAGCTGTTTCATTTGGAAAGAGAACAGTGTGTCACTACCTGTTCTGTTTAAATATGTGAGAAGAGAGATGCAAATTGGACACGGCATTATAATACTATTTAGGGAAGATTACACAATGTACAAGGAAGTTAGATTTTATTAGGTTTCCTCAACTTCACTTTGCAGGTAATGACTTTCCTCATAGCAGCCATCAGGATGATTATACTGATATCACATCATTTAGTCATGGTCAGCTTCTCTTAGTATGGACATGACCAGAAGTTGTGCTTATGTCCTTTTGTGGCATTTTTCTTCCACCCCAAAGGTTGACATATGTTTTTATACATATTACTTTGCTTCTAGCAGATGTTTTTTTCTGATTGCTAGCAGAATTTTACAGTTATAATTTACTGTTTGTTTAACAGAAGACACTTATACCAGCCCTATTTTCATCACCAGCACCATCATCATTGTTTCTTGCCATCAAATCATCTGTCTAAGGAAGATCCATGATCAGGTGCTTAAAATGAGCTCCTCACTGTGTGCCACAAGTATTTGAAAAGAAAGTCACTTTTTTAAAGATAACTCTGAACATTTCTCTCTGAGATATGACACTGACATTACTTAGAATATAAAACACAACCGCAACAAAATATCTGCTGCATGGTTCTGGAAGCCTTCCAAACCAATTAATGGAGGGATTTTTGTTATAGTTGCTGCTGTCAGGTAAATATTTCATTATTCTTATGGAGTATCAGGTAGAAAATTGTGAAAAAAAAAATCTATACATATATATAGATGTATACATCAGCTACATCTTTCATATTTACAAGAACATGGATGTGGGCTTCATAGCTTTGTCATGTTTTCATTTCATTTAGAAACATTTTCAGTCCTGATGCTCCAAAATCCATCTTCATATTTCTTTTTTTGGTGTCAAGTGGGTTGAGGCCTCACTGTTAGATGTAGTGTAGCATGGTATAGAGGGATCCTTTCCATTGGTAGGAGTAGACTCTGTGGGGCTTCAGCTGAGTTCCTCAACAGACACATTTCTTCCTGTACCACGGTGTTTAAAATATTAAACCAAAAGAACAGGCATGTTTCAGAGAAAAAGTGTTACCTCTCTTCTGTAGATGGGGATCTACAACCTGAATTGCCCAGTGTAATTCTAAAATAAATGGAAAGAACTCTGGTTTCTTCAGAACCTGTAGCACAGTTATATTCAAAGTAGATCTGAGGGTAGACCTTGAATTTCCTGGTTTCTTCACAAGCTGTTTTAGCTTGAGTCTGTTTTTAATTCATAATAATCAGGAGTCCATAGTGTATTCCCTCTTAGATGTGAGCTTTAATGAATAGGATGAAGAGATCCAATATGCATCCAGTCATGTCATCATGTATAAAGTTAATTTTTTTAAAATTTAGAATGGAGTGATTACTTTATTCATTGATCTAGACACTTCTGAAGGAGTGTCATGTATGCAGAAGGTTTTCAACTGTTTTTTTTAGGAAAATCTCAAAGACATTTCCGAGACTGTACTTTGGAGATATTATAAGCAACTGTGTTTTCAGTAAGGAAACTAAAGCTTTTGCAGTTCTTTTGTTCTTTCCAAAAATTTTGTATTCTTTTTCTGCTCCATGTTCTTTAAATATTTTTCCCATTTAGAGAGCTTTGGGAACATAGCCCTTTCCTTGCAGTGCTAATTAAGTTCACTCGTTCATTGTAACAATAGCAGCAAAGAAGGATGAAAAAGCTGAAATAAATTGTCCCCTGGCAGAGAAATTAAAGTGTTGCTATGCTTAAAAATAACTCTTCTCCTCATCTCTCCCATTCTTTCTTATTGTAAGAACCTAAATCTACTTTCTGAAAGAAATACAATTCTATCAATACTACAATCTGGACAGCATGTAGACCATTAATATCATTGTGCAGTATATTCTAATGTTAAATTCAGGTTCACAAAAGCTTTCCCTGAGTTAATAATTAGATTAAAATTATACCAGCAAAGCCCCTCTTTTTACCTATTAATACATGAAATTTAATTTTTCTGCTGGAAATCCATCAGTTCCAGGACATAGCCCTTATATACCTTTTGACAGTAAAATTAAAGACATGGAAAATTGCTGCAACTTTACTTCTTGCTAC
This sequence comes from Aleadryas rufinucha, assembly GCA_013397815.1. Lineage (NCBI taxonomy): Eukaryota > Metazoa > Chordata > Aves > Passeriformes > Aleadryas > Aleadryas rufinucha. Next base: position 9,331 of record VZTH01004159.1, read on the forward strand.
TTGAAAGACTGCTATAATTCATGAAAACGTCAGTTTTGCAATCCATTTATGGTGAGCTGCATGGTTAATGGATTATTGTCTCAGGGACTAAGGATAGTTTGAAAAAAATACTACTCCCCAATTTCCATTTTATATGCCAATGGAGACAGGAGAATGAATTTATTCTGAAATAACAAAACCTCCTTTTCTTCCTATTTCTATATAAATGACTTGGTTTAAAATTGGAAAATAAGCATGCTGGCTTATCTTATCACTAGCAAACTGTTACTCTCTTAAGACCATATTTTCCACCAGAGACTGTATTTTAGGTAAGTTTCGATTTTTTTTGGTTCTGCATATAAAACAGTATGCGAATAATAATTTGAGATTGCCCAGCAGATGACAGGTACCATACGAGTCATACTTCCAGGTTATTCTGTACCATGTCAGAAGGCAATGATCTGGCATTTTAAAGTCAGACTTGACTTTCATCAGTTTATACTGTTAATACACAACTATCATTAGTACATTTTCTCTACTCCAGATGCTTTTACAAATCTTGTAGCATAAGAGCAGATATTTAATAGGATTCCACTCCTCTGCTCACGCACCAGTCTTCTAGGTGTTGTGTACTCCTAGATGATGGGTAATCCATGTCAATGTTAGGTTTAGTTTTCCATGGAGATTCCTTGCTGGTTTCCCTGAACAGTTTTGTATCATGAAGGTCTCTCTCTGCTTAAATGCTTCTCTCTGATCTAAGTGGAAATAAAATTACATGCATTGACGTACATGTACAAATTTTTCAAATTTTATTTTCCAAACTATTTGAAGATTGTTCTACTTGCCTGGTACGTGCACTTTTCTGTGATCATTCCAGCAGTGAGTGAAAAAAAAAGCTTGACTGGAATCTGAGTGGGTAACACTGATGAACATCACAGCTACATAAAATACTCCAAGGGATACTCCAATACTGGTTTTCTTGCAACGACAGTCTCTCCAAATGACTGAATCCAGTCTTGCAGTGAAAATTTTGCCTGTGTCCTGAATAAATGGCTAGGATCTTTTCCATAATCTATGGAAGAGATGAACAGTAAAAATGTATTTTCTGAAACTGATTAGTTTGCCTTTAAAAAAAGTTTTGTTTTTCTAAAGGGAAAAAATACAATAATATTGTTTTGCTCAGGACTTTGACTTAAAACATGTCTTGGAGATAGTGATGGATAAGTGTCTCCAGTTGAAAACATACCAGGGAAGGGTTAAGAGAAGTTATATTTAAAGGCATGTAAATGAAGGGAAAAAATTGCAGAAATATGGAATTTATCTAGGACAATACAGAACAAAAATGCTAATAAACCTATTAGCATAACCTAAATGTGGTCTTTGTGTATCTTTGAAAAGGCACTATTCAGTAGACCAAATTGTTTGATGGACCATCAGTAATGACTGCAAAAACTATGGCCTTATGAATTTTCAACCCTATTCTCTGCTGCCACTTTTGCCCAGACTTCGTATCTTGGCCAACCACTGTGCAGGCTGAAACCCATCCTGTTGAAGTTGCAAGACAGAATTCATAGGACTGGTAAACATCTGGTGTGGCAAAACTTTCTCTTGCAGACTTTTGAACTTCCTTTGCTTAGCTTTATCTCTGAAGTATTTCCAAATACTTTTGGTTGTTTTCTACAGCATTTTATTTTTTTTATGTGACAGATTATTTTTAGATTTCCTATATTTAGTCTAAATTTTAATTGAACTGTTTAAAAGTAGTAACTGACAAAAGGAACACAAAAATTCAGACAATTTAAAGGTCTGAAAATCAGCTTTTTATGTAGTTGTCTGTGTGCAGACACAGTATCATAGTGATCCTGAGTGGATGAACACCCTGCAATGCCAGACCTTTAAAGCAATCTGTAGAATTAAAAATATACCAGTCTTTTGGTTTACAAATTCTTTGAAAGGAGGGTGTAGGAAAGTCTTTCCTAAGCCCTGCTTTCAAAGAGTTACAGTATAATTGACACTCAGCTGTGAACTGTCCTTCACTTACTCCACTTAGTGATTTACATTATAAAGGTAGCCCAAGGAGTTTGCATCCTAACTGTTCCTGTGGAGTTATATTTGAGACAGACATTAGCTAGAAATTTAGAGCTAACAGTCCAAGGCCAGCTTTCAGTTGGTGATGATGGGTATTTAGGATAAACAATGTTAGACTGATTTGCTATTGGTATCTGAACAAAAGCAGACCAGAGTCAAACAACATGTCCAGTTTGTGTGCGTTATCTGTGTGTTCTGCTATTCAGAGGGTTGAAGCAGAAATAAAGAAGCAGAAAGATGGAGCACGTATGCTAATACTAGTTCTTGTCACAAAAGTAATGCTTCCAATCCTATAAGAAGCTCAGCATAAATAGACTTCTGCATTTATGGAAACATCTACCAAAGTGAATGAAATAGCCAGGGTAGCCTTCCTCTCAGGATCAGGGGCAGAATGAGGTGATGGTAAGAACAGGTGGTATAAAAACAAGGATGCAGGATATGGAAAATAGGAGAATAAGTGATGCCAATTTATCATACAGAAAGTACTGGCAAATCTTTTGACTGCAATTAATACTACCAGTGTGTCAGCAACAGCACATTTGCAGTTTCATTCAGACTAGTTATTTAAATAGAAGAAAAAACCCTTTGAGTTATGACTGGTGACAGCATTGGAGAATTTGTGAGCCAGAGTCAGATGTGGAAGTGGGGAAGAATATTGTGTGCTGCAGGGAAGGATGCTCTCTAGGCTGTATGTATGCAAACTGTTTTGGTTTTTTTACTAAATTCTGCCAAATGCGCAGTGCATTACAAGAACTGCATTTGGGAATCTTTTGTGTTATTGCTGTCTGGTTTTTGTCATAGTAAAAAGTTGTGGCTTTGGCAAACCCACAGAACTCATCAGTGCAGGATGGTTATGCTGTGTGCTACTCATCTATCCAGATCTGATGACAAGTGTTGCTTCTGCTTTTTCTTTCAGCAGAATAAACCACTGCAGTCATACCTCTCTAGTATTGAATTTATAGCCCTCCTGTGACATAGGCTATATTTTAGATAGCACGGTGACCACTGTCAGGTATGGTTTCCAAAAGAGGTATGTTCCTGCTTTTCCAGTGCTCCTCCTCTTCTGCTTACAGGCAAAACCTCTGCAATGAAGCCCAATCAAATGGGAACCCTGCTGAAATATTGCCATACTGACACCTACACACGGTTCTCTGAGAAGTGACACATTTCTTCTCACATTAGTATTTTATCTGTGTCTAGAAAGACCTTCTTAAACTCAAGTCCCCATGACAGGGGAATGAAACAAGCACTGAGATAAAGGCAGGAGTCACAGCCTGCCCCTTGCCTGCTGCTGAGAGAAAGCAAGGCCAGGGGAGGCAGAGACATACCAAACTCAGACTCTAGTGTTATCCTGAGAGGATCTAATGTACCTCTGAGAAAGTCTGAGGCACTCTGTCCTTTGAAATACTTTGGCAATGTTTGCATATGCTGACTACACTGCAGCAGGGTCTGGTTTGCTCAGACTCCAGTGCAGTTCAGACCTCTGAGCAGTGAATTTCCAGTTCTGGCTACAGGGAAATAGGAGGAAGAGCAGGAAAGGCATGGAAGAAATCAATGGGCTCTCTCTCATTCCCTCTTCTCCTAGCAGTAGATGAAAGGGCCAGAGACAGATGAATACAGTCAAGCTGCTTCCAGCATGGAACACGATGTTCAGCTGGGGAAATTGAAGCAGATCAGTAACCACTTTGTTTTCCGACAGGAACACTGCTGCGTGTGCCTGAACACTGCTACGTGTGCATGTGAGACAGATGAATGAGGAGAGTAAGAGTAGGATAGAGCTTTTCAGCTTTCCTGCTTTCCAGTGAGGGAATAGAAAGAAAAACAGGCAGATAGAGTACAAGGTATCCTCATCCACATTAATTCCTTTTTATTACAGGATACAGGACAATATCTTTACAGATGAATAATTTTAATTTTTAAATAAAATAGGATGCAGAGTCTTACATTCTTGCAAGGATTCCTTGCAAGAGAAGACAAGAGAAAATGTCATTCAGGCCTTTCTGATGAGTTTATTTACACAGAAATCCCTTTATTTAAATTCAAGACAATTCCATTCATGTGATTAGTTTATACAGTGTGCATGCATCAGGACAGGAGTAACATTTATGGTTAGAGGGTGTACAGCTGGAAGGTGGTGACATTTGCTGAAACTCCCTGGGTAAAAAATGTACAAGCAGAAAACCATAGTAAAATGAACGGTTTCGCACAAAACATTGTCAAGAACCTTTTCTAGAAACATTAATCACTTCACTGGAGTCACGTGTTCTGGAGCAGGTTATGTAACTCAGTTAAGTAAAATTTCAAGATCCTATGACTAGTGGGATGACAACTTATAATAATTATCACAGAACAGAAATTAGATCAATTTCAAAGACCATAGGAAGTCAGTGGCAGTCAGGAACACTCCAAAGTTCAACTATCAGCCAAGTATTGTGCCTCCCAGGATTTTGATCCAAGTATGAGATGCTGCTTTTCCTCAGGTGTACTTTCTGTCTGCTTGCTCAGTATCTCTGCAGCAAAAATAGCCAGGACATTGTCTTTTTGCTTACAAATAAAATAGTTTTACATAATATATGAAGACTTACAAGGCCTGTCTGCCTTATCAATAATTTCTGAATTCAAAGTATGAATGGTGTCAAAGTGAGGTCCCCAAACAGTCTCTGGGTAGCACATGTTTGGCCATTTTTAAAATTAATTTTCAGGTGATAGAAATCACTGATTGTGTATGAAGTCCATGATGTCCTATCTGAAAGGCGTGACTGCAAGAATTTTCTGTAAGATATTTTAAGGTTCTCTAATGTCTAATACATTCATTTGGAATAGAATGGGAAAATAAGTAAAATGTATTAATAAATGTGTTTGGTTGTCATGGGAACCAATTGTCTCAGGTGCTCTGTTCCAATGCAGCTATTAACCCGTAGTCCATATTTATAATTCAAGGGAAATAACTGACTTGAAAAAGGAAGATTGCTTGTCAAAAAAAAAGAGAAGCCAGTGTGCTAAAGTTGAGTCATTTGCATGCAATAAAAATGAATTAAAGAGGATGAATCTTCTTCAGACGCAAAATGATTTGCATTTGGGTTATTGCTCTATTTTTCTCAGTTCTCAATATTATAGGATGTCAAAAAGAACTAGGAACAGCAGATCTGGAATGAAATACAGTACCCTACAGCTACTGTGTTCTGACTTAGATCTTTATCATGCTCTTTAAGACTTTCATCCTACCATTACAGCTTGTTCTAGTAAATATCAGGTGACAAAATTCATAGAAAGGGCTCATAATATTAACAATCTGATATTTTTTTTTTTTCGGTAACAGCTACTATTTACTCAAGCATGTAATTGTGACGATACCCCACTTAACTGGACTGAACACACTGAAGGGCACTGGTCAATGGACATTTAAAAAGAATTTACACAAAAGCAGTTCCTTGATGCAGTAATATCTTTTTCTAAGGAATACAATTTTATTTTTAAAATATTGACAATCCAAGACTGAAAAGCTATTTATTTTTAATCACTCTAGTTATTGTTTTTTGAAATTTGTACTGTATTATCTCAGGAATGTACTATATGAATTCTTCTCTAGAAAGTGTTTGCCTGCCTTTGCTTTTCTGTTTTTCCAGTACCCAGTATGTTCTAACACCAAATCCCACATCTGCAGTTACCAATTTTTTTACAAGCTCCATTACTGAATCCCCATCTATTCAGATTGGCATGGGATTTTTGGATTATGGCTGTTATTCTGCTGGTTTTTTTTTTTTCTTCAAAATAATAATAATAAAAAGGAACTTTAGGAACTGTTGATTGAAAGGAAAAAAAACCAAAAACCCCAAAAACTGTCTGTGTTGGTTTTCTTCTCTAACCCTAGACTAAAGGCAAGTATTTCACTTGCCAGTTTCAGTGATGTTTTATCAATCACAAAATAACCAGAAAGAACGTTTTTACTTAGGTTACCAGAAGTTGGGATGAAATGATCTCCTGATTGCTTGAAATAGAGGATTTTGAAGTAATTAGTCAGGAGCTTCATTTTTTTGGCTTTAATTCTTGCTAATGGAATTCTTCAGTGGATTAAAGTAAGACTTGATTATCTCATGTTCATAAATATTGAAAGCTCTGAGTATTGTGATTATTTTTAAGACATTGTTGAACTTGTCCTGTCAGAAACTTTCTAATCAGAAAATAACAACAACATATAATGAATAAAACTCAAGAATCCCTGTTTTTCAAAGTCCTGTGATGTGCTTGAAGTCTTGAGATGATATAAGTAGAAGTACTGGCTAAAGGAAGATGAAGAAGAATTTGGCACATAGCCTTTTTATCACATTCCCTATTCTGTCCTGTCCTCTTTTGTTGTCCCCAGTTAATAGTGTATGTATGTTGGATAACCTTTAATGTGAACTTGCTGTTTCTGAGAGAGAAAACAAAAATCACATCCCTAAAACATGACCTCCTCTCTTTTTTCTCTGTTTTTATTTACTCTTTGCCTATTGCACATTATCACTGCTATTACCTAGTGGTACCTACCACTGACACGGTAGGCAGATTCATTCATCAACCTGAGAACTGATAACACTTTGTACAGTATTTCCAGTACTGCAGTCAGCCACTAATCTTTTCTGCCACAAAAGGTCCCTATAGTAGCAGTACTGCTCCCCTCAAAATCTTTTTCAAATGATACACCGCGTCTGCTTGCAAAAATTGTGATTTATCTATAGGTGGCAGCAGACTTACACTGTAAGGCCAGAGCAAGACCTGCCAATTTCAATTATTTGTGCATAATCACTTTATCTCTGTAAAGACAGTGTACAGGACAAAAGGCCTGTAGAGGCAAATATGTGAGTGGATTAGGCCATAATTTTAGCAGCTGAGAAAAAAATAGAAAAAGAATAAGATAGAGAAATATTTGAAAGGAGGGAGAATGTTCATGCAACAATAAAGTTTACATTGCAGATGATAATAATTTACTGTCTCCTTTTTACAAAGATATCATTTGGGAATTAACCTACATACTTGAATAGCATCTCTGCAGCAGGACTCAACAGAGTTTGAAGAGAGTTCTGCTGTTGATAATCTGTGTTGTTTTTTCATTGTAACATAATTATGGCAAAAATTTTCTTAATCCTACAACTAGGAAACCACTATGAGAATATTTAGGATGAAGTATCTTGTGTGCACATCATAAATAAGTGGACGTGCTTCAAGGGACCAGTTAGCCTCCGTATTAGGTTTCAGTGGCTGAAAATGATCATTGACTCTTCTGTTGTCATGTTCTTATTATCTTCTGGTCCTTCCTAAGAATCATAAAGGAGATTAAATTCAATTGTTCAAAAGGCAGACCATTAAACCCTTGATATGTGCTGCATTGCATGCATCAGATATCATAGTGGAAAATGGATTTCTTATGGGAGATAATAGAAGATAATGAAGGTAAAACCAATTATAAAAAGTAGGGCCCAGTGATTATCAGCACCATCAATATTTGCATATTAGGCCCAAAGGACTAATTCATAGCACATCTGGTTTATTAGTGAACTTAGACGAGCCAAAGACAGTTTTGCTATGCATTTGTCATTGTTTTTAAAAACCTATATGAAAGAAGAAAAGTGCACCTTGAAATTTTTAGGCTTCCTGCACTTCAAGCAAAACTGATACTAGGTGTCTGGCAGGGTGAAAATAACCAATATACCATAAAATTATCTGAGACAGGAACAGCATAAGAATATAAATGTTCACCTTTCCTTTCTCAGGTGATTTATTGACAGTGAATTAACACCAAACTATTGGAAAGCCTTGGTTTTTTTGGCCATGTGTGCATATATAAGGGAAAGGTCAGAGGCATAATCAGCCCTCTTTGCATTTTCAAAATAATTTGCACTCATTTTACTCTGGCAAAGTAAGACTTGCCACTCAGTCATCTTAGTACTTATTACTCCTGACAATTACCATCTCTTTGTTCTCATGGTTCATGTGGAGAAGCCCAGTTTGCTGATACGAGCACACCCACTGGCAGGTTCCATCTGACTTGTTCTTGTCATCTGTCATCCTGCTTGCACAAACAGATCAGGCCTGTCCAGCATGGAGCCACAGGGACAGGGAACAGTAAGGTGAGAGCATGTGAGAATTACCCACTTCTCTAAAACCTGAGCCACCTCATGGGCACATGGAAGCGAAATCTGAAGGTGCTGGGAGCCTTGAAGGTCACAACCAAAAGATGACAGCTGAGGGTCAGGACTCTAGGTGTAGTTAACTAAATTCCCAATTTAGAAGCCTAAACCTATTTGTGTTTGTGATCCTAGGTTGCATAACTGACATTAGATTTGCTAGGACTGAGTCCCTCTGTTTGATCTAAGCAAAGAATTCTTTTACCAGATTGAAATTTTTTGTTTGGACATCTTAGGTATTTATGAGGACAAGGTACAAAATATCATATACCCTATCAGATATATTGTGCCTTAACAATAGCAACAGGAGACTTTGTAGGCTATGACACTGCCATTAAATGTGTGTATGTAAAAGTACAAAGGTATTTTTGTTCCTTTTTTGAACAAGTTTTCTTCTTGAATGTCATAACTAGAGCAGAAGTAAGGTAGCTTAGAGATTAACACAAAGAATTGAAGCTTGAAAGAGGGTAGGTCAGCTCAGCTAACAATATCAACAAGTCTTCACGGACTGTTTCAACCTGCTGTATTTCTGTGTCATTCTGTGTGCTAGTTCTTAACAAAACTTCAAAACTTAACAAAAAAAAAAAAAAAAAAAAAAGGGG
>VZTH01004159.1:18188-29696 GCA_013397815.1 Aleadryas rufinucha
GATCTACTTCCAGTGCCACTTTTTTCATGATTTAGTATGACATTCATCCAGTTTAAACTACAGTGATAGGACAGATACACTTTTCACATCCTCTGCTGGAAAGAAATATTCCTTTTGAGAAATCTAAGAAATGTCACGGTCTGCAGAGATGAAACTTCTTAGAGTAATGCACTTTATTTTATTTTATGTCTGTTATGTAAGAAAAAATGCATTAAGCTTTATCCAAGAGCATGAGCCCATTGAAAACTTCTACTTTACCCTGAGAAGTATCTTTGTTCAGTGTCTGAAATCCTTGCAGAAAACCAGTGAATAAATCTTCATCGAGATGATAATGAAATTTTAGTAATTTAATATTTAGAAAACCTCCACCTTTTTGGCATAGGCCTAAATGCCTGTAGTGGTTAGAGGGGGGTTCTGAATAGTCATTAACACTGGGAAATGCTCTCTGCTCTCTCTAGTAGGATGTAGCTTCTTCAGATGAAGTCATGTGTTTACCACATAGCATATGTCTTGAAGACATAACATATGTTTGCAAGATTGTGCCCTTTCTCTTCTGATGCCTTTCTCTCTCTATTTCATTCCTCTCTGGGAAAATCCAGAAAGTTCAGAGGAACAAAAAATTTGGGATTAAAAAACCAGATACAAAAAAGATATTAAGCTCCTAGAATTTAGCTGCTGGGGTACCTCATCTTAAGGTGTTTTGAGCCCAAGGTGCTGTGTAGAATCATGAGCCTAGTGCACGTGTTTTCTTTACTGTATAAAAGTGCTCAGATCCAGCTTCCCTGCTGTCTAAGAGTCCCAGAAGACTATTAGTGAGGGAAAAATCAAGTTCAGTTCTCTGCTTAGGCTGAGAAATTTCAACGTACTACTGTCACTCCTAAAGGAGTGTATTAACTGTGTTAACTTGGTTTTCAGTTGTCTTCTGCACAAGCCATGCACAAAGCCCTGGCACTGCTGGGAGTAAGCTTCTGCTTAAAGCCAGCAGATAGAGATGACATCTTCTGCATCCCTGTTGAAATGCTGACAATTTCTCCAGAATTTCCTTACTTCTTTCCAGGTGGATGTCAGCTCAGCAAGTTCATTTAAAGCATCAATTCAAATTAACAATCTACCCCAGCTTATTTTAACTGAAGGCGCTCATGCAAATTTGCTTGCAACAAGCTCTGTGGAGGATAACTTTTGGAAGACAGAAAATAGAACAAATTAGTGACTGACAGTAATGTCATAAAGTTGCACAGCTGTTTACTAGGTGAACGTCTGGTTTAAGCCTTAATGTTCCTCTCCTAACACTGAAAGGACTGCAGCAGATCCATAGGCAGATTCAGCTTTCTTGCACTGCTGTGCAGCAATTAGACTGAAAAATATCACCTGCCATCCTCAAGGCAATCAGCTTCTTCTTGCAAAATCTGATCGTTCTAGTTGATTGATCTAAACCCTTGTACTAGAATTAGATGATGGTGTCTAAAAAGAACAAGGTGAAAAAAATTGCTCAGCAGGGGGAAAAAAACGTAACATGGGAATAAAGTGGATAAAAAGAAAGACAGTGCACACTAGTGTAACTATTTGTAGATAGAGATTTATCAGGTGAGTGTATTGGCAAATAATTATTTGAAATTAGTGATATTAGCATATTATAAAAAATATGTTTCTTTTAGGGATTTTATCAGTTTCATAACAATAAAATGAAGAGTACTTTCCAGGCAGAAATGCTTTAGCACATTAAATGACAAAATGTTCCTCAGTCATCTCTCCCGGTGTGGAATCCACAGGATAAGTTTCTTGCATGGCTGACTATGGTAGGTTTAAAACTTGGTTTGATGGGCATGTAGCTAACTCACAGAGAAAGCTGGCAACGCCTCTGCAATGTGCATATTTAAAGAAAGGAGGAAATGTGGGAATACTTCAGAATAGCTAGTAGCATGCAAGGCAAAATCTTAAAAGAGACACAGTATTTTTGTTGATGCTTTTCACCTTCTTAAAAATCCTTTGGTAGTATTTTCATATTTCATGAGTAAAGTTGACTACTTTTTGGTAACTCTTCATCTCCAAAGAAAAACAGAAGGAAGTGTTTCCAGAGCCAGAGATAAGGATATTTTTTGTACTTACAGGGAGATTAAAAAGAAAAGTTAAGTCCTCATTTCTTCTGTCAGGCTTCAATTTCAATGCCATTTGGGAGAGAAGAAAATCTATAGTAAGATAATCTGGAGTCTTGGGAGAAAAAGAATTAGAAGAATCGATTCCATTATTCAAAAGATATTTCTTTCTTTAAATATTCAAACAAGCTTTGGAGTGCTATTATCGGGGTGAAGAGTAAAGGATATCAAACATCAGGAAAAAATAGGGTGAAATAAGGTAAACATATGAAATCAGACAGTAATTTTTAATGTTACCTGAGATAATCAGTTCCTTCTTTCTCCAAGTACAGGGTGGAAAGAGATTCCAGTGAAACAGAAAAGCTGCATTTCATGTGCAGACCATGCAGATCAGCTTTTAGAGGGGATTCAGAGATTTCAGACCCCACTCTAATCATCACAGCCTCTCTGTCTAGTGAGGCTGTCCCAACAGCTGTCAGCATACTGGTTTATCTCCACAATTTAACAGAGTGCTCTTTTTGTCTGCTGCAGCACACTGATGAAACAAAAATTGTAAAGGCAGGGATCTGTGGAATCATAAGTGCTCACTTTTCTTAAAGAGTGCATGTCAGAGAAATTGCAATAACTCCCATGTAAAGAGCATAAAAGTGAGAAAAGGAACACTCTGATTAGCAAGGCCTGTCCTATGGCCAACTCTGTGCTTCTGTAACATGCACAGAATTTCATAAGCATGGGGTTTTTTTATCAGAAGCAATGGAGAAATTTGTGGTCCAGGCTGCAAAGAAGTTGTGAACAATCCCAGAGAAATTAATGCAGCTAAACCTTCCCTCAGACCTTCAGGATTAGGCTGATAATAGCAAAGAAACGTATCTCCTAAAATCCATGGGAGCTATTAAAATCAGAAATATTTCTGAAACCTTTCTGAAATCTAAACGTCATTTGTAAGATTCCATCTAGATTTCATCTAACAAGGAAATCTTGAATTATTTATTAAATCACGTTTTTTGGTGTTAAACGGTCACTATTAAAATTCAATAGCTTTGAAAATGCGCATGCTAGAAAGCTTTTCTGAATTTTTAGAAAGCATATTAAAGTCCTCTAGATAAACAATTCATAGAATCACACTTGCAATATATTCTGAACCAGCCATAATTATTCCATAGAAAATGAAATCTTACTGAACATATATTCCAGTTGTTATGGAACCTTAAATTGTTCTACCATTGTTTATTAATACAAGATCTTTTGGAGGCAAGCCTGCCTGATAATCTTTGTTTTTCAGAACAATTTTTGAAATGCTTTAAATATTTTCATACTTGAAATGAGACACACAGGCTACTGGAAATTGAGACAGGCCCATGGCCTTTCCCTTCTGTCTTAATTTCATCATGTCAAAGACTAATAATTGCCAGAGTAACTGTGAAGGACAGATATCCTACATAGGATTTTTATCTCTTACAATTCGAACCCCATCCACAAACTACTGTTTTCTATCCTCTGATGCATCTTGTTATAAAATCTTTCTTAGCTTTCAAGTTTGTTCTCGCTCTAAAAAGCTGCTTCTAGTCCATCTATATTACACAGGAACCCTGATCTTTCTATCTCCTGAGCCACAGGCTTGTAAAAAAAAAATCCCTTGATTTTATTTTATTAAGAAAATAAACTTCTATTGTTGGATATGCCTGGAGTGATCTATTTTGGAAAACTAATTTTAAAGCAGTGGATAGAAATCCTCTACCTCACTGATACTCTAAATTGTGAATTATACCCTTAAACCAAAAAATCTGGAATGTTGCTTAAGCCAATTGTATTCCTCTTTAATGAAGACTGAGAAAGTCTAGCTCCTGTAAAATAACCAGAATGCTTTTTTGAGAGACTTGTTTGAAGATGTAGTATTTTATTTTTCATTTGAAAACTTTTTTGAGAGCTCTCTGAGTCATAGGTAACTGGGAATTGGACTAGCTCTAAATTGTGTACTTGTTAGAGGAATATAGAAAGGCCTAAACAATAAAGGGTTTCACCTTCTTCCTTTTCATTAAAAACCAAAATGAAAATATAAAAACTGTAAGAATAGTCATATACTCTGTATCAGGCAAAACAAACAAACAAACAAACCCAAAACCACTGCAAAAAATGATCCAGCCTATTTACCCTAATAATGGACAAAAGTAGATGGTTACAGGAGAGTACAAAAGCCAGCACTCACAGATGATCCATCCATTTAATATTTTCCAGACTCCAGCTATTTTCAGTTCTGGGGCTTTCTGAGCTCTAGCATGACTGTTGTGCTCAAAACTCTTTAACTGAGGAGATATGCTTGCCATGTGTTACCAAAACAGACCTTTAGCTCCCAACACGTTTTTTGGAAAGGAGATAGCTCAGTGACCTATTATATGGAGAATAATTTCTATTGGAAATTGCCTTCTATCAGCTTTATCCAATGCTCCATTACTCCAAATTTGCAAGAGGGTACAAACAATCGACCACCATACCTTATCTTGTGTTATTTGTGATTTCGAAGACCTATACAATTTCCCTTTCAGTTATTTAATTTTAGAAACAGAATCCTTAATTTTTTATAAAGAATTTTTTTTTTGACTGTCACTATTGTTCTGCTTAAACTTTCCATTCTACTCTCTTCTTTATGAGATGGAGAGTAGTAACAGAAAGTATTCAAAATGCTATGAATTGATGCATTAGTGAAGTAAAGACATAAACAAACACTGTTCAAGGAAAAGATATGCTAGAAGTTACTAGAAAGTTTTTATTATCTTAGCACTGTATCTCTAGGCCTCTCTCTTCAGTGTCCTAAGGACCAAAACATTTGGATTAGTTTCTCTGTCAGTCAAATAGCTAAACCAAGACTTTGAACACTTTTTTAAATTACTGTTTTATTTATTAACGGGACTGAAATTGTTTTCTCTACCTTAGAGGTCATACAAAATTGCTTCCTTTGCATGCCATCTGTGAAGGTGTGATTTCTGGAGTAGTCACACATGTAACAAGCTGCACCTCCCTCCCACTGGCCATTTCCTCATGCCACCTCACCTGCAAAGGCTCAGATGGCCTGCTGAGAGGTTACTTAGGTGTGCTCAGCTACACAAATAATATGTAAACAGAGCCACAGCATTTATACTGCAGTGATTTTAGTAGTAATGGACAAGAAAACATGTATGACTTTAAACTGTGTCAAAAAGAAAAAGAGTGCCTTTTTCAATAGTATAAATTGGTGGTGTGTATGCCTCATATCTAAAGATTCATGGATATTTCCTTTCTCACTGAAAATATTCCTGAAAGATGAACTGAGTAAAGATAAGTATGCCTGTTCTTTCTTCTACTGTTTCTCTATATGTGAAAACATTTGCCTAGAGTTTTACCACTGGCATCTTTGCTGCTGCTGCTTTTGACATATATCCTCTTGTAGGCTTGATGAATAGAAATGTCTGAAAATGGTGTCATATGGCCTAAAAGTGGAGTAACATCAGGCTGTAAACAATAGCATAAAGTGCTATTAAGCCTGTAGAGTAAACGCACTCAACATGACAAAATGAACCAACTGATGATATTTCATGGATTTATGCTAGCTGAAGTAAACTGATCCTCCTCCAAACTCATTCAATCACAGTTCTCTTCAGAGCTGTTTATAACACTACTAAGTTCTAGACAAATTTAGATAAAAGCCTGATTTATGTTTTCAAGTAGGTAGTGTCTTTAAAATGAAACTGAAATATAGCAACTAATACATATTTTCAAAACTTATAATGAGCTTTGAAAGCAAAATTCCCACTACAATAGATAATTTTATGGCGATTGTAAGGCTATTCCTAATGTGTCAAAAATAATCACAAAATATATTATAGGAACTTTTAATTATAAAACACTCATCAGCAAGTTGAAGATATTTACATATAATGATGGCTATAGGAAAGCTTTATAATCGTTACAGAATACAGTCTGATAAGCTCTTGTTACATCAACTTATAAACAGGAGATATATTTTTAGTAATTGTCATCATATTATTTGATTACAAGAAACATGTGTTTTATATGAAAGACAAATACAGTAATCCTTAGAGAAAAGTCTACATGAAGGAAGAAGTCATTGTGATTTTCTATTTTAAAGAGAATTGGGTCATTATGATCATTTTATGGAGAAACTAGGCCATAACTGGCTAAACCAAGGAACTGTGCCTTACTTATTAGTGTGATCTGATTTTCTAAAAACTTCCTGAAGCGTAAATGTTCATGAATTTGCAGAAGTATAAATTGAACAATTTTTGCTGCAATGACTATAAATATGGACTGGCTATTAAGATAACTGGGGCAGAGGATTTAATCTAAAAGTCCCTTATTAATATAACTTGATCTCAGAGTGAAGTATTTGCTTGAATTCATCATTTTGATGGAAGTTTTTTGCCAATGCATAAGATGACAATCACATTGGTCCTTCTTATTCAGTGTAAATGTGTAGGACCTCCTAATATTCTGACGATGGTCAATAAAATGAGAAAGAAAAAACAGTGGGCTATTAAATACATTTTATTTTATCTGCCATTCTTAACCAGATTGGGGAAACATTACAAAAATAGAAGATGATATTTTAAAAAATTAAATGCTATAGTGGTGTAATAATGTAAATATTAATAAAATGTTTACACACGTGAAATATTTTCATTGAAGGAAACAGATCATCCTGCCAACTAGTAATGATAAAAGTTCAGCTAGTCCTGAAAACAATGTTGGATTGCATCAAGAATTTACATTAGCTTTGTGAAGTGCTGTAGTACTTTCCAGCATATTTTAAAGCATTGTCACCTTAAATACAGTTTGAAATGATCCTTACTTCATTAAAGAACATTAAAACATTAAAGACTGGTGGGAAGTCAGAGACCAACCTTTTCCCAGTGTCTTGGGGTGACCATGTCATGTGTATCCCCTACCATCGCTCTATGCCCAAACATGAGTCCTGTGCNTTGGACATCTTTCCTTGAGATTGGCCCAAACCGGGACTCCCAGTAGAATGGTGTGAGACTTCAAATTTTGGCACAGTAAAACTAGGCATTTACTGTTCTCATTCTGTTTTCTTGGCCCTCTTTTTAATAATGTGACCTCTGAACATAACATTAATGATAGATTAATGACTCTGCCAAGTCTGCTTACAAATGAAAGATGGTGGGTGAAGCTACTAGAATTTGATTTTCCTTTTTACCTTTTGAAGAAAAACTTAGGTTTTCATTAAAACATTGACATGCAGGCTGATTTTTTTTCATACTTTTATTTTTAAAAATCAATATGGTTTTACAATTTCTCCAGAGAGAAAGACAAAAACTACTTTAAAAATAGTTTTTATTATTAAATGTCACCACTCTTTAGTTAATCCACCTACTTCCATGGGACAAGATCTGAGTATCCTCTTGCTGTCTCATCCACAAAAACACTGTTTCTATGAGCTGCTGATATGTGCTGTCCTGATATAATATTTTTCCTCATGCATGGAGTAGTTTTTTCTTCCTTAAGGGTGGCAGGATTTAATTTAATTTAATTTCTACTGTGGTATCTTCTGCTTTGTTTTGAGGTTTATAGATAAGTCCCAACTCAGAACACCAGCCAGTAAACATGAAATCCTTTAAGCATGCGTATATCTTTCCACATGCTTTACATATAATTTACCTGACATTCCTTATATCAATCCCAAGCTATTGTCAGTAGTGAGTAAAGAGGAATATCTGTTTCTGCAATATGAGTCAGATCCTAAGGGGACTAAATTGCCCTTTGTAGGTACCTGTATGATTTCAGTAGTAAAGATAAAAAGTGAGGGCAAGAAAGTTCTGAATTTATACATTTTGTGTTTTATAGCAAGTTAGCCTTATTTTTTATAAACTAACTTTAGGCTGTGGATGTCATCACAGGATTGAAGAAATTAACTTCTGATGCAAATTAACTTTTAAGCACTTAAAAATGGTACTGGATTTGGTCTCAGGTCAGCTGTATGAAAATTACTCCTAAGGTACTCTGGAAAATTGGGTTGGTTTGTCTTTTTAGTAAACTTCTATGATAGGGTCTGAGCCAAATATTTCACTGTGGAAGTCAGTTCAATGTCAGATGAATGGCAATCTGCTCTGTTTCTTTCCTAGTCTCTGATACCTCAAGCCAAGCATACTTGACTTTCATATCTCATGTCTCCAACACCTGGCTCTGTTAATACAAACACATTTAACATACCAAGAAATGCATGATTATCACATTACACTATTGTATTTTGTCCCTTTCCTTCTTCTGTTTCTTTCTTTGGAAAGTGGAGCAGTTGATCCTGGTTTTCTAAGACATTTATTAAGATCCTTAAAAGATGAGAGATGGGAGGCATCGGGAGAAGTACTGTAGACTTCATGGCCAGAAATGCAATGTGTCTCTTGAGAATATTTCAGGACATTACTTTATTCATGAGCTAAAGACAGTGACTACTGAGTGAACAGTGATCATCATAGTATACCCAATGGGTTTGAAGCTTCTTACAAGGATATGCTAAAAGCTTTTAATATTCTCTCAGCTTGTAGCAAATCCCTCCATTATTTTTTGTGTTAAATGAGTGCAAAGTGCACTCATCTAAAAATCTGTCTGTCTAAAAATAATATTTTTTGGACGAGCTACTCGGAGAATAGAAAAGAGGGAGGAAAAAACACTTCTCATGCTTTGACAGAAAGTTATTTTATTTTATATGCATTAGCAAAACCAGAGTCAGCATAGAGTTTGGGGGTTTTTTTCTTTTTTTCTTAGCATAAGAGAATAGTATTACAAGTTGGAGATGCTGTCAGAGAATATGGTGAAAGAGAAGTAGAAGAGTAGTTACCATAGTACAACAACTTTGAATGAAAGGAAACTACTGAAAATGGTGTCTTGCAGTAACCCATGTCTGGTGTGGGTTGCCAACACAAAGTTGGATACCATCTGGAAATTTATACACTTTAAAATATATTTATGCAGTAAGTTTCTTCAGCTGATCTCAGAGGACTTTACTACATCACTGTAATGCAGATAAAATGAAAAGTAAACTGAAGAGAAGAATGCTTCCTTAGCTTTCAAAGGATCATTAAATGGCAATCAGGTTAGTGGAGTAAATCTAGACATGTGGTTTGGTTTTCAGTTCCTTCAAAATCAGCCAGGAGACCTTAGCTGTAGTTTACTTCTTCTGAATGTGAAGGACATTTATTGCAATTCATCTGTGCAGTGGATTTGCAGAGTGTTGGGGTGCAGTTACAGGTCCCTTTGCACTGCTGAGCCTGTGCAGTGGTAGCAGTGTGCTGACCATTGGTCTGGAGTGTGTCAGTGAGGCCTCCCTGCAGCTGGCAGGGCACCCCAGGCAGAGCAGAATGCAACCAGGCTTGTGAATGGAACAAGCTCCTGACTTTTAGGTGATGTGTATTGTCTGTTCTGATGCCAAACTTATCTCAGACTTGGCAGCTGGGCTGTATACCAAGGTCACACAATAACTTTCTACTAATCTAAGAAATTAGATGGTGGAAGAATGGTAGAAAATTCAGTTTGATTTCAGCCCAAGAAAAGAAGGTGGTAATAAGTCCTGCATGTATACATGGAAGGGGTTGTGGTTTTGTTCCAGAGTGCTGTGTGGCCATCTGCAACATAGTTGTTGACCTGTATGTTCCACCATGTTCCAGAATAATTTTCATGTAGGCACATTGCTAGGGAGTGAGAAGTTCTCCAGAACCAGCAAATGTGTATGAATTTAGACCCAGATCATCAAAGAGATTCAAGTGACTAATTCTGGCTAATTCCCACCAAAATGTACTTTAGCTGGGTACCTCAGTGCCATTCCTACCTTTGATGCACCTATCAGTTTCAGTAAGGACAGCATTTAAATATAATATTGATGCTCAATTTATATTGTTTACAGAATGGGTCTTAATACACCAGACAATTAATAATGGCAAATCTAGATATGCAATGCAAAGGATATTTATCTACAATGTATTTATCTATCTGTCGTTACAAAGACTGAAAGTAGTGGATGCTGTGAATTTCATCTTGACTACATAATATTATACATAATATTAGTGCTGATTTGATAGCCAAACAACCAGAGCACTGGAGAGACAGCTTTATATCCTTGCTTGAGGTCACTGAGAAGTACAATTTCTACCTCCGAGGAAATTCTATCGTTTACAAAAAATTTGGTTTCAACCCAACCCGAAACCAAACCTTCCCATTTCATTAGCAGCAAAAAATGATTATTTCTGTTTTGAGTCTAGTGATACTTTTAGACCTTTAAAATTTGTTATTGATAAATACTTTGTAAAATTAACCCATTCTCATCAAAGTGAAAGAATTTTTAGTATCAGTAAAATGGAGTATTTTTAGACTGTATTATTGAAACCCAGGAAGAATTTGAATTTCATGTGGGACAAAACATGGATCATGATTAGTACAAAAATATTTTTCATCTCTGGTGTTGTAATTTGAAACACCACAGATGAAAAAAGAGATACCTTCAGTTAGTTACTATTAAAAAAGACTTCTTCAGTTAGTCATGACTGCATCCCTGAAGAATTTAATAGTATTGATTTGGTTTTTGTTTTTTTTTTTTTTTTTTTTTTTTTTTTTTACGTGTGGGTTTTTTTTTTTNTTTGGTTTTTGTTTTTTTTTTTTTTTTTTTTTTTTTTGTTTTTTTTTTAAGCATGGTGTATTTAATTTAAAGCAAGCCTTTAAAGGGAATACAGAAAAACCAAACATTTCAGTGACTTATACCCCTATGCACTTTTCTATCTTGGAGTTTTCTGAGGTGACAATTGCCTCCAGAAATGTCTGGAGGCATTTATGTTGGACCAAACAAACCATTACAAATACAGATATACCAATGTTAGAGAAATCTTGAACATTTGTTATTGGCCAGAACATGAATGGAAACTTGGCAAAAAAAAATGCTGATTCATCAGTGACAAAGAGAAATCCAGATATTATTGACTTCCTCACGATCACAGAAGTCAGGGAACATGGAAATGAGAGTTTAAAATATATGAAGTCAAAGGTTCATCTTCTAGGAAACCACTTGACTTTTCATCTTCCCTTGTAATTACCCAGTGTACATCTGGGAAAAACCATCTCTTCTTTCTAAAATTCCAAAGGACATCCATATTTTATTACAGCAGATTTGTCACTGGTTAAACAAACTCGCCTGAAGCAAGTTTAGTGTTCTTAGCCTCTAATAGTATGAGGGAAGTATAAAATATTAAATGCACCCCACTATTAATCTGCAAGTGAATGAGTATTTCCAACTGATATTAAAATGTTAAAAACATGCATTAAACAAACTATCATTAGTTACTAAAATTTGAATGCATTCTTTACTTAATACTTTTCAGTGTCAGTCAGTGTTTCCAAAATGTCATATATGAACATCATG
>VZTH01004181.1:10238-29043 GCA_013397815.1 Aleadryas rufinucha
GTGTCCCTGCCAGGGCAGGGGTGGGATGGATGGGATTTAAGATGCTTTCCAAGCCATTCCTTGGTTCTGTTTCTTTCTTGCTGGGAAAGGCCTGAGGTCCCACTGTGTGTGCTGGCAGCCATCAAAGCCCTCCTTTAATGTGCTAAAACCCACGGAGCAGTCGATGTGTTTTAGCAGGAATCTGTCCCTGTGCTCTGCAAAGGGAGGTTGGGATACAGCACTGCTGTGAAGTTGTGTTTGCTTGCAGGATAATTATTCCTGTGAAATAAAACAAGGAGAGGGATCACTGTAATCCCACAAAAACCATGGGAGCGGTGACCCCACTGCCCAGCAGGGCCTTGTGCACCCCATGGGCTGAGCTGAACGCTCAGAAATGGTGTTTTTATTTAGCTGAGAGAAGCTTTTTCCCTCTGCAGTGACTCTCCCCTCCCTCCTGTCGTTTCCCCCCCGCTGTCCAGATGCAGAATTCCCTGAGATCCCTGCGGAACAGCGCGGCCAAGAAGAGGGCAAAGCTGAGCAGCAGCATGGCAGAGCTGGAGAGCCCCGACTCCGCCGGGAAACTCGAATTTTCCCGGGATTGCCCCTCCCAGGGCTCCTCCCCCGGCGCCGCCTCCACCGGCGAGAGTGGGATTTACAGCCAGGAGTCCCTGAGCTCCCCCGTGGCCACGCTGCCCTCCAGGAGGAGAGGGATGTGAGTGTCACTTGGGGTCCCCTCAGCCTGGAAATCTCCACACAGCCTTAGTTAAATCGTGATATCAACTGGTACATGTTTTATGTGGGCTTGCCTTGCTTAGTAGCCTGATTTTTCTGTGTGAATTACGTTCCTCTCCAAAGATACAAGAGCTGCTTCATGACATTATTCCAGTTTCTATTCCATTATTCCAGCCATTATTCTGGCTTTTAACGTGAATCATGCCCAGGACAGGGAGGCACTGCCAGGGGCAGTAAATATTTGATAAAGACTTTCCCTGGCACACCAAGAACATGACCCAGAGCTGAACAGGGGAGTGAGAAGGACAAGGAGAGAAGAGGAAGGACAAGGTTGGGTTGTTACAGCCTGGAAATTGAAGGAGGAATGGCTTGGGTTTGTTGAGAAGAGGAAGACAATCCAAATGTTTCTTATTGTGGATCAAGAGCTGTTTCCATTTATTCCTGAGAGATAATTGTGAATTTAAAATGCCTTCCCAGAGCTCTTCTACATAGAAATTGTGTGGTGACAAATGCTGCTCTGATTGTAAAGGGCAACAACCCAGCTGGTTATGAGCAGTATGAACTATTGTTTAATGAAATAAAAAGGGGTTTGAGGAATTTTGCGAATTTTCCAGCCCAAAATCTCCTTTGCTGCTCCCAGAGCCCATGATGAAGCTCTTTGTAGCTCTGCTCTGAAGATATTTTTGTGTGTACTAAAAGCATCTTTTATAGACTCACAGAATGCCAGAGTGGTTTGGGTTGGAAGGGACCTGAAAAATCACCTAATTCCCACCCCTGCCATGAGCAGGGAGCCTTCCATGTGACTGACACACAACTGCATCAACAGAGCAGAAAGCAGAACGGGGAACATGAAAAGGAAAGGGTTTTGAGGCAGAAGGAGCCCAGAATGATTCACAAACAGAAGGTTTTCGGTTGTGCAGCCCAGAACTAATTTATATTCCCATCCCTTCCCTGTGTGCATTACTGCTGAATCACTTTTTTTTAAAAATAATCTTTAAAATACCACATTCAGATGCTGGAACCCTTCACAAGTCAAGGCTGTGGAGTCCTGGTTTGGGCTAAGCCATGCTCTGCCCAGCATTGTCATATCCAGTATCCAGTGCTCAGTGTTTTACTGGAGCCTCAGCCAGGGGAGTTCTGAACTGGGCAGGAAGAGAGGGGACATGTGGCAGTCACCCTGAGCTGGGAGAAGGGACAGAGTCCATCCCAGGTGATGCTGAAAGCCTTGGAATGCTCAGAAAAATGCTGGGAGTTTAGCTCAGGGGGTTTGTGAGCACTGGCACAAGCTGGCATTGTCTGCTCACAAAATCTGTGGCTGGGCACCAAGAGTGGGGCTTTTGGTGTGTTTGCTTTTGGAAGGGTTTGGTTTATCTGCTGATAGACTGGCAGGAGTGATGGGAGATGGATACAGGAATTAGGGACATTCCTGGAGCAGGGGCCTTCCCTTGGAGCTTAAAAGAGTTTTTAGTTGTGGGGATTGCACTGGCTCTGGGTTCCATCATCTTTCATATCCAGAGAATCATTTGAAATTTAAATTCATTAAAAAGTTGTTCTTGTAGATCAGAGCATTTTCCTGAATGTCTCTGCTGGACACTGAGCTGGGAACAGCTGATCCCCTGGAAGTGACAGGAGGATTTGGTCACTCTCCTTGGCCAGGTTGGAACCAGCATCATCAGTCCCCAGGCCAAACAATTCCTTGCTTTATGGGTGTATCCTAAATTTAGTCCTGGTGTAAGGTTTCCTCATGAGGGTTTTCCTTATGGTGTTCTTCATAATGGCCCTGCTCATCAAATAATTCCCACTGAATTCCTTCAGTGCTCAGTGTGAACATTTGTGGGAATACTGGAAATAACTTTTTCAACTGAGAAATTGCAATCTGATGGCTTTGCTACAAAGTGTTTTTGGATGTGTGTGCAGGGCTGTACCTACAAAATGTGTTTATCTGAACAGGTCAGACACTTTCCCAGCTCTTGGCAGCAAACCCCACCCTGCAAAAGTATCTCCAGCAAGGCCCAGGGACCCAGAGGTGGCAGAGCACCACCCCAGCACAGGTATGTCCTGTCAATCCTCCCCTGGGGGACCAGAGTGGCCTCTCTGTTGTCACTTGGTCAGTGAGCCCACATCCCCTCAGCACTTAGCAAGGGGAATTTCTGGGTGCTCTGGGGTCAAACTGGGATTTGAGGGTCCTGAGGTGAGGAGTTCCAGGCTTGCAAGCAGCTCATTTCCTCTGGGAGCTGAGGTTGAGTGGTGCTGGTGTGTTTTACCCTCCCAGTGCAGTCCAGATCCCTGGAATGGGCAGGGACCAACTGTTTGTGATTGATTGTGTTTAATCAGTTTTGGTTCTGCTGGATGGAGGAAAGGAGCTGAGGGAGCTCAGCTGTCCCTCCATGCCTTGTCCCCAGTCCCTCTCCAGCTCTCCTGGAGCCCCTTCAGGCCCTGCAAGGGGCTCTGAGCTCTCCCTGGGGCCTTCTCCTCTCCAGGTGAACATTCCCAGCTCTCCCAGCCTGGCTCCAGGCTCAGTGGGATATGAACATCCTTCATTTGGGTATTCAGTAAATCCTGCTGACTTCAGTAACCTGACAATATCCTGCTCAGGATAAAGGGATCAGTTCAGATGTGGGGTGACATTTTAGGAGGTTAAAACATGCCCCAAAGCATAACCAACATGATTTACAGTGAGGGCTTTTTGTGCTTTCAGGCCCTGCAGAGTCAATGTGTGCTTTTGCACCGAAGAACGATCTGGGTTTCACATCTGAAGACGTTGTTGTTGTTGGTAAAGGTACCACAGACCCCAAATCCTCTCCTGTAGCTCTTTGAGTTACTAAATGAGGGAAAATGTGCCTTTTGGGATTGGGAGAAGAACAAATAGATCTGTACAATGTTTTAGACTGTTGACAATCCCCAGTTTAATGGGAATACAGAGAATTATGCATGGAAGTGTTGCAGTTCCTGGACAGACAATTCCAGTCACAGCATCCCTGGACTGAGATGATTTGATGTCCCTTCCGTCCCAAACCGCTCTGTGACCCCCTGTTCTGCCCTCCAGGTGTTTTTGGGAGCCCTCCTGCCCGAGCTCACCTGACCAATGGGGATGACCAGGCTGCCAGGGAGGGAGCTGAGCCATTCCCAGGGAGAAGCTTCCAGCAGAACAGCGCTTCCCATCCCCGTTCCCGAGCGGAGAATGGAGGAGAGGTAAGAGCTGCACACCTTGGTGCCATCTCATCCTGCCTTTGTGGGGGTGAACCCAGCCCAGCACAGCCTCAGTCTCTGTGTTTGAGTTTGATTGGAGCAGCCAAAGCCATCGAGCTGCTGCTCCTGTCTGCTCCTTTTGGTGCCACCTTGGATGTGCCAGGAGCTTCCCACCGTGCTCAGGAATCCCTGGAGAAGGGCTGCAGGAGGGAGTGGAGCTGGGAAATGGGAAATGCCCTCCCCGACTCCCACAGCACGTGCAGATGTGGGAGGAGGGACTGCCTGGGTTGGATCAGGTCTTGTTTTCCCCAGGGATAAATTAATCCAGCTCCATTCCTAAATTTTTCTTAAAAGCCTTCCTGAATATCTGCCCATGACCTGAGGAGTGGTGCTGTTTGTTAAATACTATTTACAAATGTGAATGGAGCAAGGTTTATCTGAGTGAAGTGTGATACAAAGTCAAAAAAAATTGAAATGAAACTCTTTCTGCAAGCCTTTAAAATAACATTTGAAGAATACTAAAACTTGAAGTTAATAATTAACAACATCTTCATTTTCTGATTTCCACTGAAGATGTGAACCCTTGGAGGGATCAAATTCAAAGGAGTAAATGGATTAAATTTATTAAGCTGAGTTTCAATTTTACTGGGTTAAATTTATTTGCTGAGTTTTCCTGAGGCACAAAAAGTGTCAGAAACACATGAGAGAGAAGGCTCAGATCAGAGAAAATCCTGATTTTTCCGTGCTGACCTTGGCCAGCGTCAGGAACTGGGGAATCAGTTCTGGGCTCACTTGTGTGTGAATTATTTTGCAGGTAAAAGTGACCTTGTCCAAATCTGCTCAGGAGAAGCTGAGGAGGAAGAGGAGAGAAGACAAAGAGCACAACCATAAAGAGCAGCAGGAAGTCAAAGACTTGGAAGGGAAGGAAGAAAACCCTTGGGAAAGGATTAGACTGAGTATGAGTGAACCAGAGAAACTCACAGCAGAAAGTGAGGATGAGGGTTTGTCTTAAATGAACATTCCCTGTTCAGTGCTGCTGAAATGGGAATTGGGGCTGGAAATACTGGTTTTTAACTTGGTTCTAATGGGTTTTGTTGTAATTTGGACATTTCCTTCTTTCCCAGGGTTTAATTTCTGTGGGGATTTATTGACATCACCAAGAAACACTTCTTTGTCCTTAGACAACGTGGCCTTGAACCCTTCCCTGAAAAGAACATCCAGTTTGAAGAGGTCAAAGTGTTCATCCTTGCTAGACTCTGGTAAGCTGGGACAGTAAACCCTTAAAATATTTGGGTAGGTGGAGTGGGACAGTCCCAAAATACAATTTCTTTGTGCAGTGCACAGTCCTGAGGTGCTCTGGAAGGTCAGTACTGTGGGGCTGGGGCTGGAGGGGATTTAATTCCTCACTGGGGATTCAATTGATCATTTTTCATTTAGAATCTGTTGGGGAGATTCATGAACCACCAGGGGGTTTTTGTTTGGTCAGGATCTGAAATGACACAATGCTTTAACAGCAAACTGAGTCCCTCCTGCCCCAAAAACCCTTTTCTGGGTATGTTTTGGCACTGAGTTGCCTTTAAAATATGCAGTATAAAAATATTAAGAGTAAAAGCTCCTACTGATGGTGCTCAGAGGTGGCCAGAATTTCTCAAGTGTCTCTTCAAGGTTTATGATGTTGTTTTTAGCACGTTGTGCATCTGTTTTTATATTCAACAACCACTGTTTGTGTTTGTGACTCTGAGAAGTGAAGGTTGTGTGCAAAATCGAATTTACATGAATGAAACTCTGACTGATTGAGGCTGCCCCTGGATCCCTGTGCAGGGATCTTGGACACTGGGGCCTGGAGCAGCCTGGGACAGTGGAAGGTGTCCCTGCCCATGGCAGGGATGGGAATGGATGGGCTTTAAGATCCTTCCAACCCAAACCATTCCATGATTGGGTGTCCTTTGGAAAACCTGTTTCCTGTGGCAGCATTTTGCAGCTCAGTCTCGTTCTGTGTCCCTGCTTTGGTGGGGTGCAGCTTCTGGAGCTGGGTGCAGCTTCTGCAGCTGGGTGCAGCCTGCAGAGCTGCTGACGGCCCGTCCCCATTCCCGTCCCCATTNAGCCCGTTCCCGTTCTCGTTCCCGTTCCTGTTCCCATTCCCGCTCCCGTTCCCATTCCTGTTCCCATTCCCGCTCCCGTTCCCATTCCTGTTCCCATTCCCGCTCCCGTTCCCATTCCTGTTCCCATTCCCGCTCCCGTTCCCATTCCTGTTCCCATTCCCGCTCCCGTTCCCATTCCTGTTCCCATTCCCGCTCCCGTTCCCATTCCCATTCCCATCCCCGCTCCCATTCCCGTTCCCGCAGAGGAGCCGTGCCCGGCGCCGCGGGGCCGCTGCCGGGAGCCGCCGGTGACGCAGAGCCCCGAGGTGCTGGACCCCGCCGAGCTGCAGCCGTTCCCCAGGCCCGACGCGGCGCTGGCCGAGGCGCTGGCGCTGCTGGCCGACCAGGACTGGTGCGTGCACGGGGCCCTGGGCGCGCTGGGCGGGGGGAGAACCTCTGTGAAACGCAGTGAAATGGGTGAAATGTCAAAAATAGTGAGGGGGGCTGCGGGTGGGAGAGGAGGAAAATGGGGGGGTTGGGTCAGATTTGAGGTTAAACAAACTGTGAGGGTCCAGTTCTCAGCCCTGATTTACAGAGACATGAAGGGTCTGAGTTTAAGGGCTGGAGAGGCTCCACCAGCACCTTAGTGGTGCTTTGTGTGGAGTTAGCAGCTCCTCCTTGGAGCTTTGTGTGGGATAGAAGCTCCTTCCTGGTGCTGTGTGTGGAGTTAGCAGCTCATCCTTGGAGCTTTGTGTGGAATAGAAGCTCGTCCTTGGTGGTGGGTATGGAACAGAAGCTCATCCTTGGAGCTTTGTGTGGAATAGAAGCTCGTCCTTGGTGGTGGGTATGGAACAGAAGCTCATCCTTGGAGCTTTGTGTGGGATAGAAGCTCCTTCCTGGTGCTTTGTGTGGGATAGAAGCTCCTTCCTGGTGCTTTGTGTAGGATTAGCAGCTCCTTCCTGGAGTTTTGTGTGGAACAGAAGCTCGTCCTTGGTGGTTTGCATGGAATAAAAGCATCTCCTCGGTGCATCCTGACTTTGGAATGTGGTTACAGAGCTGCTGCCTTCAGTCTGGGGAAGGAAACAGATCCTTTAATTTCCACCGGTGCCAGCTGGGAACGGAGCTGTGGGACACAGCTGAGGGGCTGCTGTGCTGTAACATCCCACAGGGAAATAGAGACTTGCTTGGGAAGAGTTTCCTGCATTAATTCTTCCCTGGGAGGGAGGTGAGGCCCTGGCACAGGGTGCCCAGAGCAGCTGAGGCTGCCCCTGGATCCCTGGCAGTGCCCAAGGCCAGGCTGGACATTGGGGCTTGGAGCAGCCTGGGACAGTGGGAGGTGTCCCTGCCATGGCAGGGGTGGCACTGGATGAGCTTTGAGGTCCCTTGAACCCAAACCATTCTGGGATTATTTCTCTTTGCTTTATTTTACTATCTACTTTGTTTGCTATTTGATTCCTTAGAATTCCACACTTTAATGAAAATTTTCAAATGGGTGGAACTTAAATATTAATTTTTTTTCGCACAGGGAGAAGAAAATTGAAGGTCTGAACTTTGTCAGGTGCTTGTCTGCCTACCATGCCCCTATTCTGACTGCAAAGCTCCACGAAACAACTCTGGCTGTGGCTCAAGAGGTTAAATTTTCCTATCAGAATATTCCACTGGCTCTCTGTGTGTATACGTGTATTTTATAGCTCTCTCAAGTGATTTATGCTCACCTGTGGTGAGTTTTCCTCACCTGGGCAGTCTCAGGGCTGATTTGAGACTCAGAGACTGAGGAAATGTAGATTTTAACTTTATAACATCTTTATGAGCGTGTGTTTTTAATTCTCACCCATTGTGAATCAAGTTGGAAATGTATTTCTCAGTTGCTTGTAATGTTGCTTAAGAATGACAAAGGGGAAACATGAATATTTATTTTAAAGTCTCTTTGATAAACATTATTCATTGTTTTTTGGGTTTTTCCTGTGTGCAGGTCAAGAATTTACGCTCAGGTGTTTCTCGAGCTGCTGTGGTCTGTTTAGGGGATTTGTTCACCCACCTGAAAAAGAGCATGGATCAAGAACTAGATAATGCAGTAAAAGTCCTTTTGCACAAAGCTGGGGAATCCAACACTTTTATAAGGGAAGAGGTAGACAAGGCACTGAAGGCCATGGTTAATAATGTGACTCCAGCACGTGCACTTTGTTCTCTTATAAATGGAGGGCAAAGGTAATTCCTATAAAGACTTTATAAAGAATATTGTGAATAGAGTAAATTTATCAAATGTAGGCTTTTTAACCTCAAATCCGAGTACAGTAGACAGAAATTTGAAAATCCAGTGAATCAGCTCTGCTAAACCTCTACCCAGGGCAATGTTTGCTGACATAAATCAAATTAAAGCCCCTCTGTTCCTTTCTGTGCACTGTGTAAGAGGCTGGCTGTTGATTTTGGAGCTTGGTGTATTTTCTGGCTGGTTTTGCACCACTTCAGTAATTGTGTTTGCTGTCACTGTGTGTTCTTGGGGAGCTGCTGTTCTGCTTTGCCTGGTGAAGCTGACATAATGTTCTTTCTTTCCCTCCTTTGCTCTGCAATCAAGTCCTGTCTCGTCCAGTTTGCAGCACCCCTCTTTATTTAGAAATCTGATTTATAACTTACAATTCTCTAGCTGCATCTATCTTGCTCGATGTCCTGTTCCTCTCTAGGCTGAGCCTCTGTGTCTGCATTTTAATTTCCTCCTCAGTGCTGGTGGCCATTCTTTTCTGCAGTTCATTCCCTTCTTTCCCTGGCCCTGTTCAGTCTGTTTTCCTTTTCCATCCTCGTTCACTGCTCACCACATCCGAGCTGGGTGCACCCCTGGTGCTTCCTCTCTTCTCTGCCACCCCTGGGGACGTTTCCCAAGCTTACATTTCCCTTCATGGCACATTTCAGGTGCTCCATTCAAAATCTCTCCACAGATTTCCTGCACTGCTCCAATCCTCAGAGTTCAAAATGTTCTCTCTCCTCTTTTGTCTCCTGGGAAGCTGCTTGGTGTGGGATACATGGATTCTGTCTCCTGACAGCTGTACTGCACTTTCCTGGTCTTCAAACTGAAAGGGAAAAATCAGCCTTGGGATTTCCACTCCTTATGAATTACTGGGATTCAAACTGACCTGGGATGGATGTCCCATCCCTGGCAGTGTCCAAGGCCAGGCTGGACAGGGCTTGGAGCACCCTGGGACAGTGGAAGGTGTCCCTGCCCATGGATTTATGGCCCCTCCCAACCCAGACCAGGCTGATTCCATGAATTTGTGAATTTAGGAGCAGCAGGCAGTAACTGCCCCTGGCTTTCATTCAGCATCCAAGGGAAGTGCCCTGTTTGGGTTCTCCCTTCTTGTTTTCAGAGACCCTTGGCCCTCCTGGTCAGAACTGGCTGTGTCAGACCTCACCACCTTCCCTGCAGATTCAAGCTCACCTGCTGGGGGGTTTCCTGTAAGGATTTTCCCCCTCCACTTTGTGAATTTGTGTAGGTTTTCTGCTATCTCAAGGCATCAGAATGGGGCTGTGAGGCTGAATACAGCATTTGGGCACAGATCAATCTGTTCTCAGCTCAGACTTCCCTAACTCATGGAGTACAGCCTGTTTGTAATGGATGACACATCAGGGCTTGGCCTAAAGGCGCAGCTTTTCTAGGCCTGGCTTCAGGGAACTCTGTCCCTTGTCAGGAGGAAAACCCCTGGAGCACAGGGCAGCTCCAGCTCCAGGGGCTGTGACCAGGAATATGGAATTACCCTTCAAAGGGGGAATTTGTGTCTCAGTAGGAAGTGAAAAGGGTTGTTTGACACAGCTGCAGTTCCACAGGGGGTGTCCTCACTAAACTGGGCTGAGTTGCTTAAATTCACCACGACATAAACCTTCAATTGTGGTGGCACTTACAGTTCATGAGGCCTCTTAAAATGTACCTGCTTCTGCTCAGCTCCTTTCAGGCCTGCTGTGATCGTGACTATTTAATGCTGGCAACCCTGACTAGACAGAAATGCTGATCCTTCCTCAGTTCCAGAGCTGGGTTTGACTTTACCAACAAGAATAATTCCAGTGGGAGGGGTCCCTGCCCATGGAATAAGATGAGCTCTGAGGTCCCTTCCCAACCCAAACCAGTCTGGGATTCTGTGATTAGATACATGATCCAAGAGCATGATGCCAGGGACAGAGATGAGAGGGATTTTACTTCAGGAACTTTAAAATCCTGTTTCTTATCTGTAGGAACTGTGTCTGAGGTGTTATGTGCACACAAATGTTTCCCAGCTGTTTCCATGAGCAGGGATTTTCCTGGGAAGCAGGGGTTTGTTTGCTTCATGGCATGAGATGTTTCAGCCTCACAGTTACTGTTTTCCCCTTGAAAGTGCAGCAGGAGTTACAAACTATCCTCAAAGTGGGATTTTTAATCCAAATATAAAATTGGAGACGTTAGAGCTGGCAGGATTGTGTTCTTGAACAAAAGTGGGATCAGCAGGGGCAGCAGGAGTTAGATGAAAGGATCATTTGCTGCACGAGTTTGGAAGCTGGTTCTGGCTGTTCCCTCCTTTGCATCAGCACAGGTGTTTACTTTGTACAAACTGGGGATCATGAGACTCCTGCAGGATCTTTACAAGTCCACTGAACACTTCTTCAGTCAATTTTACAGTGATGCCAAGTGCCCAGGACGTGTCTCTGAGCACAGGGGCTGGTTTTCCTTAGAGCTCATTGAAAGAACGGCCGTGCGCTTTTGTTAAATAAAATTATTTGAGGGAAAACTAGAATTGAAATTCTAAAACCTCCCTGTTCTTGCTGTGTCCAGCAAGAATAACTGCAGTGGAAGGTGTCCAACAAGAATAACTGCAGTGGAAGGCGTCCCTGCCCATGGCACGGGGTGGAACGGGGACGGGCTTGGAGGTCCCTTCCAGCCCAACCATCCCCGATTCTGTGATTCCAAGGTTTGGTGAGGCAGGGCAGGTGAATGCTGTGAGCAGCCCCTCCAGGAGCTGTGCCTCAGGCCTGTTTCCCTCCCCAGCCACCTGCACTCAGCCGTGAGGAGATGCACAGCCCAGCACCTCGGGGACATCGTGGAGCGCATGGGCCCGGAGCGCGTGCTGGCCGGAGCCAAGCCCGTGGCTGACCGCCTGCTCCCCGCCATAGCCAGGTTTGCCCAGGACAGCTCCCAGCAAACACGGTGAGTATTCCCTCAGGGAACACCTTCCAGCTGCCTCTGTGGGGGTCCCTGCATTGACATTTTAGGTTGGGACAGACCTTGGGGGTCATTGAGGGTTGGATGAGGCCTGGAGCACCGGGGGCTAGGGGAAGGTGTCCCTGCTCACAGCAGAGGTGGAATGGGATGTGCTTTAAGGTCCCTTCCAAGCAAAGCTTTGAGTCCTGCTGTTAT
Organism: Aleadryas rufinucha; assembly: GCA_013397815.1. Classification (NCBI taxonomy): domain Eukaryota; kingdom Metazoa; phylum Chordata; class Aves; order Passeriformes; genus Aleadryas; species Aleadryas rufinucha. The sequence goes on from VZTH01004181.1 coordinate 21,594, forward strand.
CCCAGCACTGGCAGGACTGTTGGGATAGTGCCTGTGGCAGGAATCACCTGGATACCTCCCCCACACCCTGGCTGCAGGGAGGAGAGGGGATGTGCTGTGCTGGGCACGGAGGAGATGCAGCTACAGAGGGAATGCTGTCTCTGGGATCCACACTTGGATCTGATCCATGTCTGGCTGGCAAGGCTGGAGCATCCTGGTTAAAGGCAGCAGAAGTGGAAGGCTGTTCTCATTAATTTGGTCAGTTAATTAAATAGTGATCCTTGAGCACATCCTCTGGGGGAGGATGGAAGGGGGTCTGGTTACTCGTGTCAGCAGCAATCTTGGAGTTGTGGAATCACTGAGGTTGGAAATGACCTCCAGTAACAGTGACTGGAGACCCCAAACCTCCCTGGGCAGCCCCTGCCAAGGCCTGGGCACCCTTTCCATGGGGAAATTCCTGCTGATGTCCACCCTGAGCCTGCCCTGGCCCAGCCTGAGGCCGTTCCCTCTCCTCCTGTCCCTGTTCCCTGCCAGCACTGCCCGACCCCCCCCCGGCTGCCCCCTCCTGTCAGGGACTTGTGCAGAGCCACAAGGTCCCCCCTGAGCCTCCTTTTCTCCAGCCTCAGCCCCTTTCCCAGCTCCCTCAGCCTCTCCTGGGGCTCCAGCCCCTTCCCAGCTCCCTCAGCCTCTCCTGGGGCTCCAGCCCCTTCCCAGCTCCATTCCCTTCCCTGGACACAATCTCCCTGCACCTTTCCCTTTTGGAATGGCACACCTGCAGTGAGCCAGTGCCAAAGCCAGTCCCTGTTCCTGGATGTCCTGGTGCTCTCCCTGCAGGTTCTACGGGCGCAGGATGCTCTTCAGCATGATGGCTCATCCTGACTTCGACAAAACCCTGGAGAGGTTCGTGCCAGCCAAGGATTTGCCTTACATTAAGGAAGCTGTTGGCAGCCTACGAGAGAAGGTGTGTGGGGAAAAAAGCTCCTGTGTGACACCTGTTGCAGGGGGAGGTGTCCTGGGGGCTGCTGGCTGTAGACAATTCCAGCACTGCAGCCTCATTAATTCCCTGTGATTCCCTTGTTCCATGAATTCCCTGTGATTCCCTTGTTCCATGAATTCCTGTGCCTTTGTGCAGGGCCTGGGGGAGATGCCCTTGGACACACCCTCAGCCAAAGGAAGGCGTTCCCAGACTGGAAACGTTGGACATTTGAGGTTGTCCTCCACTTGCAGAGATGCTCCCAACATCCCAGACAGGTAATGAGCTCCAGTGCTTATCCTGGGAGGAACCTGGCCAAGGAGGGGGCACAGAAACAGCCACACAGGGCTGTGAAAGTTACACATCCCTGAAGGAAAAGGAAAGTCTTGAGCTGTTCCAGGGGAACTCTTAAACAGAGTGACCGGTTGTGTTAAAATGGCTCTGTGCATTTTGAAGTTAATCTGTCTATTGGCCATCTGTGAAATACACACAGGACACATCCTGGAATTCCCAGGATGGAATTGCAGAATCATGGAATGGTTTGGGTTGGAAGGGACCTTAAATCCCACCCAGTGCCATGGGCAGGGACATGTTCCACCATCCCAGGCTGCTCCAAGCCCCAGTGTCCAGCCTGGCCTGGGACACTGCCAGGGATCCAGGGGCAGCCACAGCTGCTCTGGACAATGTAGATCCAATGGATCCATGTCAGCATCATCCAAGACTCGTGGAAAAACCATTCCTGGCTGGAGCCACAGTACAAATCACTCATTTGTGCACAACCATGGACACCAAGGACTTAGTTAGACCCTGACTGGGGATGCTGAAGGGTTTAGATCATCCTCTGACCATTTTTAGGTTTGTTTTATCTTCCTACAGGTTTTATATTGACCTTTTTTAGGTCTTGGAGATCCAGTAACAATTTTTGGGCTCAGATAGATGTGCATACAATGACCTTATGGGTTACCCCAGGACATCCCAGCCCTTATTCCATATCACCTGATTGAGGCACAAATGAGTCCATTTGAACTGTAAGCACACATATCTATACATTATCCATATATCTATGTACAAACCCAGTCATTTCAGTGGTCACTGCCCATCCCCAGGGTAGGGGCAGAGTTCATGGGGTCCGTGACTGGTAGGACTGGGGCAGTCCCTGGTAGGTAAATCATGCAGTGGCACTGACATTCAGCAGCCAGTGGGGCACAGGCATTCCAACATTACAGGCTCTTCTCACCCCAAATCAAATCCCCCTGAGGTACACAGCACGTTTCTGCCTCATCCACCAAGTGCAGCCAGGCCCCTGAGCAGAGACAGCCCCATGGGTGGGTTTGTCTTTGCTCAAGGCAGGATTAATCCAGTCTTCCCTAACATCCCCCATGTGCAGCACAGGGCCCCACCATATATTCACACCCCAGAGCACAGGGGCTTCACCCACCTGGCCCTGCTTGATCTCAGCTCACGTTTCAGGGGTCCAGTCATGGATTACCCAGGGTACAGCATCTGTGGTTAAGGCCACCCCTTGGTCTTGTGCCCACTTAGAGGTGGCATCTCTTCCCTGCTGGCCTGAGGCACCACCAAGCTGGAAATCACTGTCCCTTGTGTTGCCAGTGTCCAGATCCACCCCTGACACTTCACTCTTGCAGCCTGATCCGGCTGTTCCTTGTTGCTGCTCCTCGTTATCCCGACCCTCAGGCACAGCATGGTCTTTCACTGTCAGCCTCTCTGCCTGGGCACTGATCTCTTGCCATTCTCCAGCAGCCAAAATCAGTTTCCCTCTGCCAATTGTCCTTTTTCCACCTTCCCAGCCACTCCCACAGAGCGTTTGCCACCATCCACCAGCCAGTGCAGGTGCTCAGCATGGCCAGAGCCAGCTGGAGCCTCTCAGCTCTGCAGTTTGACTGGATCCACCTTGTCCTTCAGCAGCTTCCATGATTCCCTCTGTAGGGCTCCATACAGCTGCTTCCCATTTCCTACTGGTCCTGTGGGATCCCTCAGTGAGGAGAGAGTGTCACCTCCCACCCTCTGGTGGTGGGGCCACCTCAGCGCTGTCACCTTGTCTTGCCCTGAGACAGTTTAAAGAGGGGGGCACTGTGAAATGAGCAGCCTCCTCCTGATTCCAATCCATCCCTTTCTGCCAATCAGGAATGAGATATGAGTAGATATCAGTGAGAAAATAACAGTTTATTAACAAACAATGCCAACAGGCAGAGGGGGGAAATGTAAATTAATGCTGGATAGCAAAGTGCTAAATCTCATGGACTCCACAGGAGCAAGGAGACACCTGGAAATGCCCATTGCTATCAGGGACGGCCTCAGGATTTAGGACAAAGGGACAAGCTGGTGTCAGATCCCTCTTGGGACGGCAGGAGCCTCATGGAGCAGTTCCAGCAGCAGACAAAGGCCTGACAGCTCACCCAGGGTCAGCCTCCTCCCCAGGCAGGGCCAGGCCAGGCACCAGGGCTGGGGCCACTCGGGGTTTTCTCTCCCTGGCTGGTTCTGCCCACGGCGATCCAGAGTGGGGCTGCTCTGCTCCTGCAGCTGGGATTCCTCAGCTGTGGACAGGAATTCATCCTTAAGGCAGCTCAGGCACACTCACTGCAGTCCCTCTGAGCTGAGGGAAAAACCAAAAATGGAAAGAGAACCCAAAGAGGGAAGGAAAAAAGCACCTTTGACTGAGCAAAGACCAAGCAGCCCACGAAGCCACACGGGGAAATCCCACAAAGTGCCTGGTGGGGGGATTTTAAAAACACCCAGGACAGCAGCACACACACACAGGGTCCCTGCTGAGACAGGTATGGATGCAAGAACATTATGGATCACCCCAGGACACTTCACTGTATCCTTTCTGGGAGGGTGGGGAGGCCCTGGCACAGGGTGCCCAGAGCAGCTGTGGCTGCCCCTGGATCCCTGGCAGTGCCCAAGGCCAGGGTGGACATTGGGGCTTGGAGCAGCCTGGGACAGTGGGAGGTGTCCCTGCCCATGGCAGGGGTGGCACTGGGTGGGATTTAAGGTCCTTTCCAACCCAAACCATTCCATGGTTCTGTAATTCAATGAACTGAAAAAGAAACATCCCCAAATTTAAAGCAAGCCAGAAACTGCATCCAAGAACACAGAGTTCAGAGGGCTGTGACTGCAGTGTGACTGTTCAGGACCAGATTTCTTTAACACACCCTCCACAATTCAAAATAATAACTGATTCTATATTTACTGATAAATTTTGATTGCTTATTCCATTCCCCAGTCGAGCCTTCTGTCCAGGAATTAGGAGTGAGGTGATGACTCTGCCTGGATGGTCTGTAAATACTTACCTGGGCAGAGAGGTGATTCCACAGGTTTTAGAATTCTTTCCACGACTCTCTAATGAGATCAGGTCCCCCAGGAAATTTGTTTCTGAATATTCTAGGAAGAGCTGTTGGGTTTCCATCTCAGCATGGCATGTTGCTCAGGTAACACCTGGTCTGGGCTCAGTCCTTAAGGTACTTTGAGAATAAAGAATCAAACTGCAGTAAGTTTTGGGGGTGGGGGAGTTGTGACCTGCAGAGAGAAACAATGGATTCTACATGATTCATTGAGAATCAAGCAAAAGCCATTTTATTGATGAACTACTGTCCCTAATATACAATTTCTGCTTTCCCTGCACATGATCATGCATATTTACTATTGATTAAGACTTATTTTCACACACTGCTTTATGCTTTGTGATTGGCTCTTGTATGTGTGTCACATTGACAGGTGTGTATGTCACAACTGTCCTTCAGTCTATATTTTCTTATCCTTTTGTTCCTCAGGACTATGCAGCATTGCTTTTTCTTCGTTCACATCCTCCCTAATGTTGCTTGTTCCTTTCTCACATTCTGTCTCTCATCTCTTCCCCTTGTGTACGTGCTCGATGGCTGGTTCACAATATGTCCACTTTCTAGTGAGAACATGGTTTCCACAGGGACCCACTGATGTGAGGGAAGTTCCCAATTGTTACTGGCCACAAAACCAGCTGCATTTGGAGCAGAATGGACGTAAGACTTTGGGAACAACAATTCCTGTTAGGTGCTGTGTTTTTAATTCACCGTGTTTAAGGTGAAAGTCTCTGTTTACGTCTGATGTTTGCACTCGGATGGGAAGAGAACATCTGGGATGAGCTCTCCCGTGGCTCTTGGGATAACATTCCCCTTTCCCACAGGGACAGCACAGAGGCCCAGGAAGCCCCAAGGAGAGCAGCTCCTCGCAGTGCCCTGGAGAGTGAGGAGTACGTCAGGGACGTTACCGGGTTACTGAGCGCCAAAGATTTCCGGGAGCGCATCAGCGGCGTCCGGCAGCTGCTGGCGGACACCGAGAGCAGCCCAGCCCTGGTGCTCGCCAACATCGTCAGGGTAACTCCAGGGAAGGGCTGGGGTTCCAAGGGCTTTAGAGCTGGGTCACGAAGGCTTCTGTAAAAGTCTGCTCCTTCCTGGAACGAGGATGATTAACAGAGAGCACTGAGGAGGAGGGTGGGGTCTGTGTGAGGCACTGAGGGAGGAAAGGAAGGGAATAGGAGGGAAACATGGAAGTTTTCACTCTTGCCCAGAGAAGCTGTGTCTGTCCCATCCCTGGAAGTGTCCAAGGCCACGTTGGACAGGGCTTGGAGCCACCTGGGGTAGAGGAAGGTGTCCCTGCTGACAGCAAGGGGTGGAATGGGATGGGCTTTAACATCCCTTCCCATCCAAACCAGTTGTGATTCCATGATTTCTGGAATCCCTGTGTGCTGTTTTTCATGCCACTCTGGGGTAAATATCAAAATAGGGGAATAGTTGTAAGAAAAGCAGAAAGGATTAATCAGGAACTGAAAAACTGAAGCAGAGTTACAAGTTTCTGTGTAGGAGAAGGCAAGGAAAATCTTTATTGTGCTAAAGCTCAGGATGAGGATCCTGTCCAGTAGGAAAGGGGTTTCTGTAGGAGAAAGAAGAGGTCCAGCAGGTGTGAATTAAAGATAGATAAAACGAAAGGAAACCCAAGCTTGTCCTCCAGCAGTGGCCTGTCTTTGTGTGGAATGATGGAATTCTGCTGGGGAACTTCCTGGTGTCCAAACTGAGTGGGTTTTGAAACCTTTCTGCCATTCCCTGTGCTGAGCAGAGCCGTGGCTCCCTAAAAACACTGGCTTGCAGGAAATGAGAGTCACAGTGAGAGTTACTGTGCCTGGAGTCCAGTGCACTGCAGGGATTCAGAGCAGATGAGGTGAGATGTGGTTGAGTAATGCACGGGGTTAAAACAGCAAATGTTGCTTGACTTGGTCAAAAAATCATCCCAGGTATTTGCATATCCCAGAATCCCAGAATCCCAGAGTGGTTTGGGTGGGAAGGGACCTTACAGACCATCTGTTTCCAACCCCTGGAGATGTCAGAGCCGTTGTTTGCCGAGATGGACAATTAAAGTGTAACAATAAGGCAGCTAATGAGCTTTGCACCTCAAGCTCACCGATTCCCAGTTCCATGGGTGCTGTTTGGATGCTGTTCCAGATCTTTGATGCTTTCAAGCCTCGCTTGCACGACTCCAACAGCAAAGTGAACCAGGTGGCTCTGGAGGCCATGCACAAGATGATTCCGCTGCTCAAAGACAATTTATCACCTGTGATCAACATGTTAATTCCTGCCATAGTGGACAACAACCTCAACTCCAAAAATCCAGGGATTTATGCAGCTGCCACAAACGTTATCCAGGCTCTGTGTCAACACTTGGGTAAGCAATTTACTCTCCCTTAATTTGAAACAGTTTTAACTGTGGTGATTAAGTTGCAAGTGTTACTCTTTGCAAGAGTTTCACAGAGTTGTTACACTGTGTAAAAACCATTGGGTTTATTCTCACCCTCTTTAAGCCACACAAATCACCTTGATATTGCCCAGTAGTGCTTTGGGTGTTTTTCCACAGCAGATTTTTGTGGTGAAGGGGCACAGGGTGCCCAGAGCAGCTGTGGCTGCCCCTGGATCCCTGGCAGTGCCCAAGGCCAGGCTGGACATTGGGGCTGGGAGCAGCCTGGGACAGTGGGAGGTGTCCCTGCCATGGCAGGGGTGGCACTGGGTGGGATTTAAGGTCCCTTCCAACCCCAACCATTCCAAAATTATTTTAAGAATATGTTTTCATGCCTTTAAATTTATCATTGTGATTTTTGAACTTAATACAAGTAAGATTCTTATTTACTTTTTCCCATATTTCCAGATAATTCAACTTTCCATTTAAGAATTTAACATCTTTTGCTCTTTGCCTGCAGACAACTCCCTGCTCCTGCAGCCCTTCTGCACGAAAGCCCAGTTCCTGAGTGGAAAAGCAAAGCAGGACCTGACAGAAAAGCTGGCTGGTAAAGTGCTGTTTTGCTTTGCTTGTTTGGTTGGTTGGGTGCCACCTTAATTAGGGAAATTAATTGCAAGGTGGAGGTGGCTCTGTACCTTCCCTTCTCTCCCAGGAGGTTGTGCAGCAGTTGTCACATTTCAGGTCTTTAATGGAAATTGGAGCTGTTGCTGACAAAAC
>VZTH01004182.1:0-23483 GCA_013397815.1 Aleadryas rufinucha
AAGGATTTCTGGGTGCTTGACTGCACACTGGAAATAGGAAAAGGAATTCAGAGAGGGGGCATCTTAAAGACAGGAACTGCTCACTGGGAATAGGAAAAGGAATTCAGAGAAGGGGCATCTTAAAGACAGGAATTGCTCACTGGGAATAGGAAAAGGAATTCAGAGAGAGGGCATCTTAAAGACAGAATTGCTCACTAGAAATAGGAAAAGGAATTCAGAGAGAGGGCATCTTAAAGACAGGAATTGCTCACTGGAAATAGGAAAAGGAATTCAGAGAGGGGGCATCTTAAAGACAGGAATGTGGAGTTAAACTCAGCCCCACATCAGGGTTTTCAAACAGGTAACAGTCACTGTATCTCTCCTGCCTGGTGCACTCTTTATGCTGATTTAGCACCGGGCTAAGAGGTAAATGCTCTGTGCAGAACCTCCTGCGTGTTCTGGAACACAAACAGCCAAAGCAGCACCTGCTCACAAAGGCTGAGTTACCTATGGCTCCCAGGTCATCCACATAGGGACTCTTGGCTCCCACAATGCCCCCAAAACATTCCTTCTGAGGGGCACAGTAGGACTTGTCCAGGTGGGTCTTCCCATCGCTGTCCACCATGCACCACTCGCAGTCCAGCACTCCAAAGCAATCCCTGCACGGGAGGATCCAAGGAAGACACGGTTACTCTGCAGTTCAACACCTCTCCTTCGCAAAGCTCAGTCTGCTTTAGAACCATGAGACAGAGGGAGGCCAAAACCATCTGTAAACCCTCAAGTACGTGAGTTTAGCCAGAAAAAACTCCATGGAAGTGCTCAAGTACCACAAGGGAAGTTACACAGGGAAGCTGCATCTCCAGCATCCATTTTCCAGCTCTGTCTGCTTTGGTTTTCTCCTGCATCACTCAGCCTGAACAAAGGGAGAATCCTACTTGGGACTCCTCCAGTAAGGCATTTCTCAGTGTGGTGAAGTCTGGCTGCAGTTCCAGCCTTTGGAAGGCGGAAGAAAGGATTTGGGAAGTCTGGTCAGAGCATGGAGACTGCTCATAATGAGCAAAAATGAGCCCTCGATGCCAGGAGCAGAACCTCATTCTGGCTCAGACTTCTTTCTCCTAATTTTTTTCCTTAAGACATGTAAGACAGAGCTATTTCCATTGGATTATTTCCACAAGGGAATATTCTGAGGGGTGGGGAAGGCCACCTTACCCACTCTCTGTCCTCTGGTTGCACTGGGTGTTGATGCACTGCGGGAGTGCATCCTGCAGGCTGGGATCGATGGCCGTGAAAGTCATGGGCTCCTGATGCACCTCACAGCTCGGATTCCTGCATTGCAGCAAAGCAAAGTGTCACAAAAGCACCCAAGGCACAATCAGTTAAAATAATCTTTACCTATTACATATCATCTGTTTAACTGTACTGAAAATCCTGCCCATGGGATCCCCTGCAGGTGAGCAGGACAAACAGGGACGGATTTGTTCCTGCAGTGCTCTGCCTCTCACCTGCTCTCGGCGTTGGTCAGGTTCCCTGTGCACTCGTTCACCTCCAGAGGGCACTCACAGGGACACTCACACTCGTTCTGTTCCATCCTGCAGGGCAGCAAACACAAGGAAAACCCCTCAGACACCACCATATTTTAACCCCACGGTGCAGCTCTGGAGCAGCAGTTCCCATGGAAAAGGCTGTCCAGAGACTCTGCTCCTTCCCCAGGAACAGGGATTGCTCTGTCCTGCACCAGGACTGAGGGTGACATCATGACAGAGCCTCTGTTACCCATCCCTGCAATTCCAAAAGCAGGCAATCCCTCAGATTTAGATGTAAGAATCCTTCCTGGCAGTGCCACAAACACGTCAGGATGGTGTGGGCAGAACCTCCTGGACCCCTTCAATGAAAAACCACCAATCCATGGAATATCATGGGAATTTACATGCCAGAAGAAAGGGGCTGACCCACTGAATCCATCAGCATCTTTCAGCATTATCTGCCCAAACTCCCCTGGGTTAAACACTGCCAACCTGGCAGAGACACCCCAAACCCTGCACCTCTTACAGGGAGCACAGGCAGAGCAACTCTCATTTTGCACCGAATTAACTTATGGACTGATTGTGTTCTTACAAACCCCAAACCAAGGAAGAGGGAGGGGGTGTCCCAGCCCAGCCCCAGCCCTGGCACCTGTGGCAGTTGAGGCACAGCCTGTCCACCATGCTGCAGGCACAGAAGGCCAGCGAGTCGCACGTCTCGTTGACGATCCCCACGAAGGCGTTGGTGCCCGGGATCCTCGTCAGCCTGTACTTGGAGCAGTGACTGCCGTGCACCAGGTTGGTCAGGTCACCCTGGGGGAAAAACAGCGTGGCACTGGTGTCAAGGGTTGGTTTAGGGAGCTCAAGACTCTTCCCCTTCCAAGGGATCCTACAGAGCTGTGGGGACACGAATTCACGGGAGCGCTGCCCTCACAAAACAGAGGCTGATTAAGGGGTGGGTGAGTTTTGCTTCCAAGATACTTCAGGGTGACAAGACTTTGCTGAAGATAGAAAGGAATAGGCTTAGCTTGTGCAAATGAGGAGATGTGGCAGCAGAGGTGACATTTCACTCCTCCCCATCGCTCGCTGACCTGTCCCCACTGTGCCAGCCCTCAGTGACCTCCACAGAGGCTCTGATGGGAGCCACCACCACGTGCTGGAAACTTCCTGAGCCTTGAAAAAAGCCACCCCAGCACTGCCCAGCTCCTGCAGACTCCTTCCTGATTCCTTTTTACAAGTTTCTGCTCCGTCCTACACAACTTCCTTCCCAATACCACACTTCCCACTTGGCATTCCAAGTGTGGGGAAAATGTTTAAACCAACCTGACATAACTCAATGTATTCTGGCATGACTTGCAAATATTTTCGAATTATTTCCCACCTTCTCCTCCCAGTAGTAACTGAAAAGTAGCATTTCAAGAGCAGCTTCTCCCACAGAGTGTAACAGCTTTGGGATCACTCTGGGGGGACTTGGCCAGGGTGGATCTGAGGCTCTGTGAGGGATGACAGCCCCTGGTTTAAACTCCTCACAAGAGGAAGCTCACACAGGATCCATGTGGAACACAGAGAGTGCAGGACCCCAGAGATTTCAGTCTCACAAATGGGAATGCTCACCAGTAAATGGATTTATTGGGACACCTAAAGAGAAGTTATCAGAGACCTCACAGGAGGACATGGTGCTGGTCAGAGCTGGAGCCAAAGGTCAGCTCAGATCCAAAGTGACACATCCCAACCATGGCTGGAAAATCCTCACCCAGTGACAGCAAAGTGCCTTTCTTTCCCTGATGCTGGCTGAGACCCTGCAGAGAGCAGCCACACTTGGCCAGGGACCACATCCACAACCCCTGCACGTCAGGGGACTCTGCTGATGCCTTGATGCTTTTTTTGCTTTTTATCTATACCCCCTCTATATACTCTTTTGTATAACTTTTATCTATTCTTAAGGGCCTTTTAGCCCACACACTTCTCATTCTTCAGCTTTGAGAACCAGCACAGAGCCAATATTCCCTTCAGCCAGGAGACCAAACATCTCAGAAGCCTCAGACACCGAGGGCTTCTCTGGAACACATTTTGTAACCTGAGCTAGGCCTGGCCAGGGGGGAAAAGTTCCTCGGGGAGGGGGGTTCACTCAGCCTCTCCTTGGGGAATCTTTGATAGATTTGTTAATTGGTAAAGCCTATAATTTATACCCAAACTATTGTGGGGGTGCATTTCGGGGGTGCTCACAGGGGTGCATTTGGATGTGCATTTGGATGTGCATTTGGATGTGCATTTGGGTGTGCATTTGGATGTGCATTCCAGTGTGCTCCACCTGCACAAGGTGCACCAAGGAGCCTTAAAATAAATACCGAGGTAAAATCCCTTTTTCCCCTCTGACCCTGTTTGGCTCTGGATTTTAAGACCAAGAAAAGGCATCAGTGCAGCCTGGTTTGTGTCTGGACAGGGGGAACGGAGGCCAATCCCCATGGAAGGCTGGCTCCCAGCCCCGCTGCTGAGCCTGGCAGGGACTTGTGTTTCCACCAAAAGAAACCCAAGCCAACCAAAGCACATTGAAAAGCAGGATCAGACAGAAGAACAGGCTCACCACCAGGCTGGTGTTGAATTTATAGAAGCGCTGCACGGTCCTGTCGCTGAAGCTGTTGCAGAGGTTTTTCTTGACGAAGTTTGGGTGGTTCAGGATGTCGTTTGCCACCAGAGGCTCCTAAGGGGGAAAGGCAGGAGTTGATGCCTTTGGGATCACACACAAACAGCAGCTCAGGAGTCAGAGGTGATGCAATAAGGCAAGGGAAAGCAGACCTTGTGTGTGATGTGCTGCTGCTCCACGGGCGCGTGGCCCTTGGGGTCGATGAGGGTTGGATGTGCCACCAGGTACCCCCTGTCCTCCATGATGAAGCACCTGCCCCCAGAAACACAGCCACAGCCTCCTGTTAGACCTCCTTGGGCTTCAGGGGAACAGGGGGAAATAAAACATGGTCCTAAAAGGCTTTTAAAGGTTTCCATTTAACAGGGCCATGAAACAAATTCCCTGCAAAACGTCCTTAAAGAATGTATCGGGTATTTCCCCGAAGCTTTTCCATCTGTTCCTGCTCCAGAGAGCTGGGGCCATCAAGGAGTTGAAAACAGAGCTGATTAAAACCAGAAAGGAAAAGCCATCAGTGCATTGTCTGATTGGGGAAGAGCCAGAAATGAACAGAGCCTAATGAACTTGGAAAGCTTTAATCGTTTATTAATTTACTATGTGACTAATTAAAGAGAGATTTCACACTCTCCTTTAACGCCCTCCCCCTTCAGTATTCGCTTTTAAGGGGGGGGATAAATCACTCCTGTTCCACTCTCAGCCCTCCCAAGCTCTCCCCACGTGGGATGTGTGTCCCCATCCAGAATCCAGGGAGCTGAATCCATCCCGTTTTCCCCCTCTCCCGTTTCCATGGCCGCAGACGGCGGCGCTGGGGAAGGCGCAGGAGCCCCGGCCCCGGGTGGCACCGACATCAGGGCCTCGGTGGCCACAGAGGGGACAGGGGAAGGTTAAAACCCCACTTGATGTTCCCAAAAGCTCAGCAGGGTGGCAGCCACAGCCCCGGCACAGCGGGAATCCGGCTGGATCCGGGGCTGGAGCGGCTTTCAATGGGATTCCCATGGGATGGGTCAGGTACCCACAGCAGCTCGGGGGGAGCAGAGGGCAGGGAAAGCCTCTGTGCTCTGCAGGGGTACAAAGCAGGCAGGAAAACTTGGATTTTTGGGGGGGTTTTCCATTAGAAATACACATAAGGATGTGGTGTTTGCTCTTTTTCCTACAGAAAATCCTCAAGGGAGATACACTAAAAAGCCCCAAGCACCTGCATTGATACTGAGACTGGAAATATTGGATCCAATTTCTACATCAGAATGGTCCAACACTGAACAATATCCTCAGAATTCCTCACTTAGGGAATGCAGGAACAGAATAAAGCATCTGACCTTGCTGATCAGCAGCACTTTTTTACTGGGAAGGAGTGATGCCAAACCAGAAATCCTGATTTGGGTTTTTTTTTTTATACACCACAAAATAGATAGAAAAATACCCAAACCAGCAAAGAACTGGGAGGAGGACAGAAAACCACTTCCCTTCCCAAATGTAAGGTTTAAAAACAAACAAGGAACCAAGAGCAATGCCCAGACCACGTTATCAAGTTACTCCAGATCCAAACCAGAATTTATCCCACCCCCACAGGATTTTTCAAAAAAGGAACAATTAAGATACCCAGGGGTCTGACTGAAATTGGATACTCCAGATGGAATCAGACTTCTTTTGCCTGGTGCTGTGCTATGGATTTCTGAGAAAACCATCCCTAAAGTGTATTTAATAATTGGAGTTAAAATAACTGAGACCCTGTACCATTCTCACACGCTCACAGGAACTAAACAGGTAAAATTAAAACAAACAGAAGAACTGGGAAGTGTGGTCATTTCATAAAGAATGGGGGTTTTATACCCAGAATTTCAAAGAAGTCTAAATATAACCCAAAAAATCAAATCAGATCTGTTATCTTCTGCTTTTGCAATCCTGCAGATTGTTGATTTAGCTGATGGCAGTTTGATCTGGAATAACAAAAACATCCACATAATCTTTATGAGAAGTTCTACTGGAAATCAGAGAACACACACTGAAAGTAACAGAATCCTTGGATAAATGAAGTTGGGAATGACCTCTGGCTCATCTGGTTGAAGAAAATAAATATTTTATTTAATCTGTGCCTGGCAGGAGCACAGATTAAATAAATTATTTACTTAAATTACCTGATTTTGTTGCCCCCATCTTGGTTACAAACTGGCAGCAGGTCCATGAGGACTTTGTAGAAATATCTGAGGGTGAAGTCGATGCCCATCACGGCCACGGAGTGTCCTGAGGACATCTGAGCACTGCAGAGAGGAGGAAGGGGAAAAGCTTTTAGGGCTGGAATAATAATAATAATAATAATAATAATAATAATAATAATAATAATAATAATAATAATTCCTATTTCAGTCTGCCCCTTGTACAACCAGCACAGGAGACAGCCCAGGAGTGGATCCCACCCTACACAAACCCCCACCACCTACAGACATTTAATAATGAGTGACAGAAATTAGGATCCAAAAGTCCCCACCCACACACACAATCAGAGGATGCAGCTCCTGCATTTCCAGCACCCCAATCCCCCCCAGCTGGAAGGAGTTACCTGCACCCCTCCTCTGCTCAGCCCCAGCAGGAGGAAGGAATATGAAGGTGTCAGACTTTGAGCTAAATCCCTAAAACTCCAGAGTGTGGGAGTGATTATGAATGGCAGGCAGAAAATCAGAAGAAAAGAACATTTCTTAGGGTGGGTTATGAAAAGGATCCTGTGGTGTGGTGGTGGGCAGCAGCCTGAGGCTGCACTTTGTCCTTCCTCCATTCCTAACACCCCAGTGCTCCCAGTCTGCTCCCAGTTTGCTCCCAGTAGGACCGAGAAGGCACAGCCAGACCAGTCCCCTCTCACCCCTGCAGAACACAAAAGCATCAGCTCAAGTCACAGCCATGTGGACCTTACACCTCTGACCTGCTGCTCTTCAAAATTCACTTTTCCTCATGATTTTATCTCCTGAGACAGGAATAAAAACGTTCAGAAGAAGAAGATGCTGCAAGGCACAGCTGGGCTGCACAAACACAGCTCTGGCCACCCTTTCTCCATGGAAACCCAGCTCTGTTTACTGGGCTGAGGTTTGTTTGCTTTCAAAGAGGTGCAGGGGAGGTGTAGTCAAATCTCATTTGTAGACAGATAAATACAAATTCTAAAAACCTGAGTTTAATTTACTGTTCACATTTCCTGGAGGAGGAATGGAAGGATGGCAGTGAAGCAGCACAGCCACTTCTCATGTGTGACAAGGCATCAGGCTCTGAAGTTCTGCTCTGTCCTAACAGACATAAAGCCATTAGAAGATTGTAAATATTTTAGCTTCATTTCGAAGCATTAAATCCTTCTGCTTTGCTGATGCCAACTGCATTAAACCACATCAGGCATAAATCTGCTCTTTGCAGCCTCCAGAAGAAGAAATAAGATACAGAGAAAATGGGAACGAGAGGTGTCAGCTCTGGCTGCGCTGCTGTGGGTGTTTAAACCCTCCCAGCAGCCCCTAATGCCAGAATTCCTGTTAAATCCACGGATTCCTCCCCACCCCTCTGGATTTGGAGCTCTTTGGGGATTATAACCACATGTGACTGTGAGCTTCAGAGGTCATATTTACCCAGGAATCACACTCACATCTGCCAAACTTTGTTTAAGTGTTCTTTAATCATGTTCTAATAACCCACAGGAGCTTGAAGTTCTTAGAGCTGAGTAAACCATCCCCTGCTAGATAAAAATCAGAGTTCTGATTAATTGCACTTCTCTCCTTACAGAAGTGCTCATTTCCCCCAAAGTCAGCTCCTCTGTGAGCAGCACCACGCAGGGGCTGGGGCTGAAAATGCTCCTGCCACAACACCCAGGCAGAGATCCCGTGGTGGGAAATCCCACACACAGCAGGGGGATCTCTGGGAAGAGTGGAGGAGCCATGTCCTGCTCCCTGCTGGTTTTGGGATCTCTGTTTCCCAGTACAACACTGGAAGTTACCTTTGTACTGGTGGGATCTTGGGTAAGGAGCTTGGAGGAGACTCCATGTAGAAACCAGACAGGTAACTGCTGTTTTGGGAATTTGGGAGAGCTTATGACAGCAAGGTTTGATCCATGTTTTATAAACTGGGCTCCTTTAAACATCCTGCATCCCAAATCCTGGCCTCAGGCTGGGGCCTGGCCAGGAGGGAGCTGGAACAGCAACAGGCTGGTCCTCCAGGAAAAAGTCATTTCATAGAATCATGGAATATGCTGAGCTGGAAGGGACCCACTGGGATCATCCAGTCCAGCTCCTGGCCCTGCTGTTCCCACCCCAATCTGTGCCCAGCAATCCTGGAAGGGCACTTGGAGGTTCACAGGCTTTGCCTCACAATCCTCCTCCTGGAAGCTCCTGCAGAAATTCTGGATTTACCAGCCCTGGAGAGGAGCTCCCCAATTCCTGGAGTGTGGACAGCTCTGGAATTAGCCCCTTCATGGCCTGGCCCCTCTGCCCTTGGATCAGCTTCCAACTCCCTTCCCAACACCTCCCTGCTCCTTACAACCCCACAAGTGTAGGTGTGGGGAGCTTCAGGGAATTTGGAGCTTAGCAGTCCTGATGGAGAAGGATTGAACTTCCAGCAGAGAGGGAACACATCCCAAACTACCTAAGGACAGCAATCCCTCTCCTCCTCCCAAATCCCTGGCCATCCCATCTTGTGTTCATCCAGGAGCACATTCCCACCAATCAATCCTTTGTTTTTCTATTCTGTTATCACCCCTATACCAGTAAAGCCCCAGAATTCACAAAATCCTATAAAATGCCTCTCTCACAGTGTTTCAATGCCCCATTCCCACGAGGTCAGACGACATTTCACCTAAAGCACTTTAAAACCGACTTTGCTTTTCAGTTCTTGAGCACACAGAGTCACCCAGCTCTGAGAATTCCGACTCTTCTTGCCTGCCCCAAAGCTCCAGCCCCCCTCACCTGGAGGAATGGACAGTGTGGCTGATGGTCACCACGTATCCAGCCCCTCCCACATCCAGGTAGGGCCCAGTGAAGGTGATCAGGCCTGGATTGGCCACTGCATGCAGGTACCTAAGGGAAGCCAAAAGAAATGCTCACCATTAGTGCCAGATTCTGTGACTTTAACACAAAATCCTTGACTTGCCCAACACAACAAACACTGAATTCTGCACACTGTGAACGACAGGCCACCAAATTTGTGGTTTTTAACATCAAACAAGTACCTAAACACGACTGGGATTCCAACCTAACCCAGACTGGCTCAATAAATGGTCCCCCAGTACATCCAGCTGCATGGAAAAAGCTCAGTTTACTTCTGCAGAGAGCACATTTAATGTCATTTCAGACATTTTCCCCCAGAACAATGCACAGGACTTGGTGCCAGCAGGGTCTCAAACTCAAAACAAACTCTGGCAAAATGATTACAGTGCAAACTGAGGAGAAAAGCCAGAACTGAGGCAAGAAAATGGAGAAATATCAGACAGTGATTATAAATTACAACCTCTTAAAACTTCCTTCAGCATAAAATAAGCCACAGTCATGTCAAACACCTTCCTGCTGTCACAGGAAAGTTTATAAAGCTTTTGGGAACACTTTTCTGTAAGAAAATGTGATCCCTTTGCTTCTCCCTACCCAAAGCACCAACCCCTGAGCAGCTTAACCCACGTCTGCTCTATTCCCAAGCTTTTACTTGCACATTCTTCCCATAACAGCACAAATTTCAGGGAAAACGTGGGTGAGGAGAGCTGCCAGGAGCACTGCAGAGCCAGAGGGTTGGGATGTGTGCCTTTCCCAGCGTGGCAGCACCTGGCTGGCCCCTTCCCACAGATCCCAGCCTCTGGAACACACCCAGAGCCTGCTCAGGTCTCGGGCTCCCGTCTGGAATGTCCCCAGCTCTTTGCCCAAATCAGATGCTGCTGCATAATTAATCCCTCCTTGAAAGCAGTGAGGAAAGCCACTGTAAACAAACCAAAAGGCTCAAATATGAACAACCAAAAAGGGCCCAAGGAGCTCAAACACTCCTGAATTAGCTAATCCCTGAAGGGGATGCTCATTTTCTGAATATTTATGCTCCCATCTGCCATAGCTGGGCTATCAAACACCAACCACCCTACAAAACAAAAAGGCCTGAAATTAGAACCAATAAATATTTGAGCTGGCTACATTTAAGCTCTGAGCCTTTTTCCCCCCACGACGAAAACATTTTTAACTAAATTTAAAAAAATCACAAAACCCCTCAGGCTACGAAATCAACTCGGGAGTATTTTCCTTCTTGCCCTCAGAGATGATTCAAAGCTTTTGCTGAAGGGACCCTAAAAACTCACCATTGTCTCCTGGTGGGATCAAATGCTTTGTCCATGAGGGAGCCGGGGTAGATGCGGAGCACCCCATTGGGGGTTGCTATGTAACGCCTGACAATGTAACTGTTGAGGCCACTGATTTCCATCTGGGTCATCCATTCATCCGTGCCGTGACTGGTTGCCATTACTTCATTCCTGACAGAGAACTGCGAAACAAAGGCAGAGCTGGCAGGGTTCCTGCAGCACTCGCACGGCCAGATAATAAAAGCTCCCCCCAGAGCCATCGGGGATCATCTCCACTCAATTACTTGGTTCAAGGCTTCTCACAGCACACATTCCAAGCAGGTTGTTGGAATGAAGTGTTGGGGGTGTTTATCTCTGTGGTTTTGAGTTTGGTTTTTTCTTTTTTGTAACTTGGAGTAAATATAAATAATGTGCTGCTTGCACAGAAAAGAGAGATTTCTCGTTTGTACGCCCAAGAACACAAAGGTGCTTCTGCTAAGAATTTAGTGGGGCTTTTGAGGCCATGATGCTTTTTTTGCTTTTTATATATACCCCCTCTATACACTCTTTTCTATAACTTTTATCTATTCTTAAGGGCCTTTTAGCCCACACACTTCTCATTCTTCAGCTTTGAGAACCAGCACAGAGCCAATATTCCCTTCAGCCAGGAGACCNCAGGCATCACTTTAACTTCTCCAGTGCTTGTTTAACAGCTGCTTATCAAGTTCTGTCCCCCTCCTCTCTCCACCCTTAGATCAGATATTGGGAAGGAATTCCTGGCTGGGAGGGTGAGGTTGCCCAGAGAAGCTGTGGCTGCCCCATGATCCCTGGAAGCGTCCAAGGAGCAGCCTGGGACAGTGGGAAGCGTTCCAGCCATGGCAGGGGTGAAGTGAGGTGGGCTTTAAGGTCCTTCCAACCCAACCCATTCCGTGGCTCTGGGGAGGAGTGGGACAGGAGGATGTCCCAGCGTGTCCTGCTGTGCTGGGGCCCACCTTGAGGCCGGGGTTGGCGATGAGGCGGGTGTTGTCGCTCAGGTAGGCCGTGTAGTGCTCCACCATCCGCTTGGTCTCGGGCTGGCTCAGGTGCTCGTAGGGAGAGGAGAAGCTGCCTGCAGACAGCATCACTGTGGGGCTCTCTGCAAACACCACAACAGCAGGAATGTCAGGATAACGGGCTGTACATGTTGCACTGGGAGGACATTTGTACCTGATGTGGTGTTCCTGTGGCAGGAATGGCTCTGCTGCTCTCCCCTCTCTCCCACACCTCAGCACACAAACTCCTTGTGGGACACTCTGGACTGGGAGGGAGGGCAGGAAATATGGATTTTCCCACCTAGCCCAGAGCACTTCCCCCTTAACCTCAGGCTGCACATGAACTCCCCTTCTTGCCTCAAAGCACAGAAGTCACAGCATCAGCCCAGCTGCTCTGATCTCCGTGTGCCATTTGGTATTTAATGCCCTTGTTCTCAAAGGCTCCATCAATTCTGAATTACTGCTTTTTGTGACATTACAGAAGCTGCTTCCCCTTCAGAAAAGACTATGGGCTAAAGAAGAAATTAAATATCCCTGTTTAGGTTGGATATCCCAGAGGAAAATGGAAATGAGCATTTTCAGTTCCAGAGAACGAACATCTGGAGAATTCCAAGTGCAGCAGAGGAGCTCCCCAATCAAAGTGCAGCTGTCTGATTATCAGAACAAACTAAGAAGTGACCTTTCATCGTGCAAAATCTGCAAAACCAGACAGCTTTTTCTTTTTAAAAAGAGACATGATTATGATGAGGCAGGGCTGAGGGTTGAGAAGATCTTTTCTGAGGATGTGACCCATGGAACCTGAATTCCCTGTGTGGAATGGTGTCCAGAGGACAAACTGCAGTGCAGCAAGTGAAGTGTTCTGCTTTCAGTCACATTCCTCTAAAACACATCCCCACACGTGTGCTGCAGTCCCCAAACTTCCACTCCAGCCCTTCATCTGCTGCCCAGGCCAAATATTCTGATTTTGCTTTGCATGAAGTTTTTCCACTTGACAGCTCAGCACTGCATTTTTGGGATATTTTCTGTTTATATCTTTCTGGATATAAGATAATCAAGATTAGGCACCACATTAAAGAAAGAAAATCCCTGTGTTTGAGACAACTGGCAGAGCAATTTCCATAGGTTTGTCAGGTCCCTCCTCCAGTCTGATCTCACTGGGTTAAACTGCAGGGCCACAAAGAGCTGAGATAAATCTCACAACTGGGCCAAAATCCACCCTGAGAGCTTCAAACCCTGCTACAAACAGAAGTTTTTAAGTCAGAAGTTCTTATAATATAGATTTTAGGGACCTCCCAGGATTATAACTAAATGTGACAGCCTGCAGTGTAGGATGTTTATGTAAAACCCCTCTGTTCTTGGGGTATTTTGGGGTTTTAAGTTCTCCATCCTTCCCAGACACTGGAACTGCCACGGAGACTCTCCCTTTTTCCCAGCAATGTCTGGAATTAGTCAGGAAGTGCAGAACCACTTTAGCTTTTCAAAACCTGAGAATTTTTAAGCAGGTGAGGAGGGTCTGAAAACCAACAGAGCACTGAAGTTCTCGTTCTCCCCCATAGGCTTAATTTCTGACTCTGATGGGATTCAACGCTTCTGGCAGTGAAAAACTTCCACAAATCCAAAGCAAAAGAGCAGCAGAGTCCTGCACACCTGCCTGGGACTTCATCCTCCTCTGGAACTGGTCAGGGAGGTGCTTTGCAGCCAGGAGAGGATTTGGTTTGAGCTTGGTGAGACACCTTTGCTCTTCCCACTGCACTGCCAGGGACCCTGCTGGACTCACACTCACCTCCTACTCTGTGAGTAGCCCCACTCCTTCCTCCTGCAAGAAGTGAATTTGTTGGTTCAAACCCAGTGCTGATGATAACAAAGTTATGGATTCAATCCCTGGATGAACCCTTCACTTAAGAGCTGGGCTCCATCACCCCTGTGGGATCCAGCCCAGACTCTGCTGTGGTTCTGTGCAAGTGCTCAGCACTGAGCAGCTCACTGTGACCACGAAGAGCTGTGAGAAGGGAAGAGCTGATTAGAAAATCAGCCTTGGAGATAAAAGCTCCTCAAGAGGAGATGCTTCCCATGTTTTGTGAGAGGAGCTTTACTTGGTGCTGCCACACTCTACAGAAACACACAGGAGGTGAGACTGTGCCAGGGGAGGCTCAGGGTGGACATCAGCAGGAATTTCTCCATGGAAAGGGTGCTCAGGCCTTGGAACTGCCCGGGGAGGGTTGGAGTGTCCATCCCTGGAGGTCCCCAAGGAAGGGCTGGACGTGGCCAGGGAACTGCCCAGGGAGGTTTGGAGTGTCCATCCCTGGAGGTGTCCAAGGAAGGGCTGGACACGGCCAGGGAACTGCCCAGGGAGGTTTGGAGTCCCCATCCCTGGAGGTCCCCAAGGAAGGGCTGGACGTGGCCAGGGAACTGCCCAGGGAGGTTTGGAGTGCCCATCCCTGGAGGTCCCCAAGGAAGGCCTGGACGTGGCACTCAGAGCTCTGGGCTGGGGACAAGGTGGGGATTGGGCACAGATTGGACTCGATCCTGGAGGATTTTTCCAAGCTGGCTGCTCCCTGTGTCCCTGAGGAGGCCAGGACAGGCTGGCAGGGCCCTTACCCAGCGTGGCCAGCTGCTTGAAGTGCAGGCAGGCGTTGGGCTGGCCCAGCAGGTCGAGCCGGTGGTAGAGCAGTTTGCTGCTGGGCACCGTGTTCAGGTTCTTCAGCTGCTTCACAGGAACTTCTGGCTGGATCACCACCACACACAGGATGAAGGACGTGTCCTGCACCTGCACAACAGCAGCCAGTCACCAAACAGAGCCAGAATGTGGAGGAGGTACAGAATTTCTGTGTCTCAGAGCCACTGAGTTGTACAAAAACCCCTTTCCCATGCTGAACACAGAAAATAAAAATCTTGTGATCTTTTTTCCTGTAAACCAAACGAGACTTTGAGTTTGTTGCTCAATCAGCAATCTTTTCTAAGGCTGTTAGAAATTCTCACACTGTTCCATGGATATTTTGTGTCATTAACAGAGGAGAGGCTGCAGGCTCCCATGGTTGGACACACACTGGTGCTCCCTTCATGGAGAGTACAAACAAATTAACTCCCAAACACAAGATTTTATTATTTCCACTCTTAGTTGTGTGCTGCATGTGCCACATGTTTTATTGGTTTGGGTATTTTGAGAACTCTAAATTACACCAGAGCAGCAAACCTTGGAGTGTCCCAGCTGCTCTGCAAAGGGGGTTTGATATTAAATGCAGCATTACAATATTAGAAAATCAGCTCCAGACACCTTCCTGTGTGAAATTCTGTTAAACAATGACAGATTTAATCTCTTAAAACTGCTCAGCTTAATCCTTTAGCTTGGATTTAACTTAACACTGTGAAATCATCCACAAGTTCCTTCTTGAGTTTGTTGGCACAAAGTGACCAATTATTTCTGGCATCAGTGAATTCACCTGGATTATGTTTAACCTTAGACTCCACCTTAATCCCTGGGCTGAGATGAGTGCTCAGATATTTCCAAACTGAAGGGAGGAGAGCAGCAGAGCCATGAATTTCCTCTGTGCCATCCCCACATTGTTTTCCTCACCATTTTCCAGGCATAGCTGACATTGTAGGCTTCTTTCCCAATCTCCCTCAGCTTGTTGACGTGCCAGGACAGCGAGGAGTTCACAGGAACTGTGATGATCTGGCTGCCCAAGGGAATGCTGCAGTGGCAGATAAAACATCCAGCAGTTTATACAGAGCTGAGCAGAATTGTTAGGACTTTAAGCAAAATCCTTCTGTTGTGTATTTATGTAATTATCATGAGAACTGAAGGAATTAACTGTTATTTGTGCTTGGTGAAGGGAAGTGTGTGTGTGCTGAAAATGCACTTGTGTACCCCCACATTTTGAGCTTAAAAATTCTCAGATTAGGCAGAGGATAAAGAAAAACCCAGACCAAATAGTGGGAAATCTTCCTGACAGGGAAGAGAGAGATTGGAAGGAATATTCCCCAAATCAGCTGGAAACCACTTCACAACAAATAAAGAAAGCTGAAGGAAAAACCAAACCAGGGGCAAAAAATCCATCCAAGCATCCAGATATTGCAGGAAAAGGAATTTCACCTTACATCCTCTTAAAATTCCTCTAGAAATACTCCCAGTGCTGCACATTTGGGAGCTGCATCCCAATCCTCACCTGAGGATGTTCTGGCGCACCAGCTCGAATTTGGGAATGTTCTCGTAGTGGATGATGTCCGTGTGGAGAGGGGGCTCAGACAGCAGGTAGGGCCTGGTCAGGGAGGGGTGCATCAAAGTGTACCCTAAAAATCAAACACACAGCCCCAAACGTGGAATGCATTAAAACACTGAACCCAGCACAGATATTTTAGGGGGAAAAAAGAATATACAGTAATTATATATAATTTTGGCAAAGATGGCAGTGACCAATGTTGACATCAAAAGGGGTTGCAAATGAAAACCAGCTTGAAAAATTAAGCAATAAAATCAGCTGGATCAGAGGAAAAGAGCTGGACACACACATTTACACAGGTTTTCCCTCTTTCCTAGAAAACCTTGGATGTCCCAGGGGTAGGAAATCCCCACAGCAAGTTTCCAACTCTGTTTGGCAGGACAGAAGTTTCAAGTCATGAATCCACCTAAAACCTCCAGCAACTCCCAGGCAAAACTAACCAACAACATGCAATTAAACTTAGAATAAATATTATCATTCAATACTGAGAGACAAGAGAATTCAGAATTGGTGGTTCATGAGCTCAGTGGGACAAGAGGAGATTATTTGATAAAATTACCTTTATTATCAATGAGGAAGGTGTAGGATCCCAAAGAGTCCTGGTAATAGGTGACATCTTCCAGGATATAGGCAAGATTGACATCTACTCCAACAATTCCCAGCAGGAGGTTCCCAAAGTAGCAGGGTTTACTGACAGTCATTATCAGGCCTTGGAAGGAGAGAAACACCACAAAACCATCAGCAATATTATCTGGTTAATTATTTTCAGAGGAAACAGAGCCTTTTGAAATGTTACACAGTTAAATTTTATATCTATTCCATGCTGGAATAAGGCCAGGGAGGCTCAGCAGGGTTTCTGTCGTGTCTGGTTGTTGTCAGCCACTCTCCACTCTAAATTAATTAGTTAATTTGTGTTTCTGATAGTGACCTAAAGTATATTAATCAATTTATATACACACCACAATTGATGGTTGGGGGGCTGTCAGTCTCCAAGTGGATTCCTTATAGATAAGAAATAAATTTGTATGAAAAGCCAACAGAGTATTTTCTCCCTTTAACAGAATTTAAGGCCATTAAAAATAGGATGGAAGAGGAAGGAAGTGACTTTGTCCTTGTAAAGCAACAGTTGGGATGAATTATTGCTCATCTAATTGCATAGTAAGAATATTCAACCTCCTCTGCTTAACTAAATCCCAGTACTGCCACTGTGCTGGGAATCACAGCCATAATTACCCAACAGTTTGGGATGCACCTCATGCCTGAGGTGAGAACTCTGCAACACCTTCTCACTCCTATTTTCTCCAGCACTGTCTGCAAACTCAGCAGCTCTTCCCTCAGCCCAATACAAAATCCATTTGCATGCACAAGCCTTTGAGTGCCCTCTGAAATCCGTGCAAGACAAAACTTCTGTTGCACCATTCCCAATCCTCTGCTTGCTCCCATTTTCCATTGGATACAGCTTTGGGAGAGAGCAACAACAGAGCTGAATCACCGAGGGAGGGGATGCAGGAAGGAGCAAAAGCTCGGACTCAGATTTGCTCAGAACAGCCTTAAATTTGGTTTGGGTCTCAGAACAGCCCAGGTGTGCTGAAGCCAAGAGGGGCTGAGGGTGGCCAGCTTGGGACAATAATTAACAATCTCTCCTCGTGCCATTTGCAAGGCTGGTTCCATCCTGCTCTTCCACAGGGATGCCATTCCAACCTGTTTCCCTGCAGTACACAGAATTCCTCTCCACAGATTAAATGATGGATGTTGTGTATGGAATCACACACAGGAACAAATTTCACCCCAAAAATCCAAACTAAATCTGTCAACTCCTTGTCTCATTCCCACTTTTTCACAACTAAACCTTCTGCAGGTGAAAATGCTACAGGCAAAAAGGCTTGGAAAAACACCTAAAACCAAAACCTTGTAGGATCAGAGTGTATTTGGGGATAGGTAAGCACAGAGAACCTGCTCTCTGATGGTTTCACACCCGAACCCAAGGCCAGCACTCACCATCCCCCATCTCATCCGAGAAGGGCAGGCTGAACACAGCCTCATCAATCATCCTGTTGGGCAGGTTGGTGTAGAACCTGCCCACGGTGGTCTCCAGGTTGCTCAGCTGGTTCAGGACCATCATGCTGCCCTTGGTGACGGGGAGGGCGCTCCGGTCGGGCACCCCGTACTTGGCCGAGTTCTGCTCGGCCAGGTCCCGCAGGAAGGCCAGTTCCTTGAGCCCTGTCACCCCCTCTGGGGCACAAAACACAAGCAAACAGGTCAAACAGGCTTCATTTCCATCCAGGTTTCTGTATCCTGCTCCCAAGGACTGTAAATAAAAGCAGAATGATCCATACTCTGCATTGCAGGACTGACAATTCTATATTCTTATTAAAGTGATCAAGTGCTTAAGGATTGGTTTGAGGAAAATTAATTACCTAACACAAAATTTGCTGAGATTGCCTCTCTCTGTTGCACAGTGCAAAAATCTGCCTTGCTGTTCACAGCCCCACTTCAACAAAGCCCTTGGAACAAAGACTTGTGTGCCCCATAAATCCACAGGACAGCTCTTTGTTCTCCACTGGTGGCTCTCCCACAGGCAGGACCAGGAGCGAATCCTCGGCCCTGGGAGATATCAGGCTTTGTTCTCCAGCTTCAGCATTCCAGTTCCACACTTTGCACAAGTCCCAGGCTCAACTCCTGCACACAAATCAAAGCCTTTTGCACGCCTGAGTCTCAAATGAGTGTTTAAATTTACAACCAAATCATCCATTAGGTTAAGCATTAATTTCCTTGGCTGTTTCCAGCAGTACAACAAACTGCCTCCGTGCTGCAAATGCTTTTTTGGAGAATGGGTGGGTGATCTTCACGTTTAACTTCACTCTCAGCTGGTTCCCAGGTTATCAAAGCATTTCAGACGAGGTTTGATCTCCCATTCACCCTTCCTGGCTGATGAAGTCACACCCACTCCCAGTTTGCTGCCCCAGGAAGGTTTGCAGTTGCAATAATTATCAAATTTAACTCAGTCTGGACAATCCAGGCCACAACATTTCCCATCCCTGCAGCTGCACTGGGATACACGAGGATATAGTGACACAGTTATAGACACCGAAGTAGCAACATCTGGATGCAGCTTCTGGACTCAATGTGCCAAAATCCATTACCAAACTGCTCCCAGTAAAGCCTGGAATTATTCTTGCATGAGCTTAATAAAGGAGCTGTGCTGTGCCAGGAGGGGGAATTTCGTGGCCTGGGAATCACAAGTGTCTCTCACCGTTCATGAGGGCGTAGGTGAGGATCATCACTGAGTTATTGAGGAAGCTGTTCTCCTCGTTGATGACACGCAGAGTGGCTTTTTTATCATCTTCAGAGGAATCTTTTGATGTGATCCCAGCAGAGAGATAAATGATGACCATATCAGTATCTGAAACAGAACCACAGACACAGATTTGGAACTCGGGTGAGCCCTGTGCTGAGAGCCCTGAAATCTGCTCCCAGCAGCTTCATCCAGGGATCCACAGCCATTCCCAGGGGATGAGCACACTGCAGCCTCATGGATTACAGCCTCTGCTATTCAAGTTTCACTCTTGGCACTTAACAAACCTCTGTTTGGTTTGGTGCCTCTTGGCCACCCAGGAGCACCGGGGCTTGTTCTCCTGAGCAACGGGCACGGGCACCTTCTGGATTTGGAGTCATGGCATGGTTTGGGTTGGAAGGGACTGTAAAGTTCACCCAGTGCCACCCCTGCCATGGGCAGGGACACCTTCCACTGTCCCAGGGTACTCCAAACCCCATCCAGCCTGGCCTTGGACACTGCCAGGGATCCAGGGGCAGCCACAGCTTCTCTGGGCACCCTATGCCAGGGCCTCCCCACCCTCCCAGNATCATCTTCAGAGGAATCTTTTGATGTGATCCCAGCAGAGAGATAAATGATGACCATATCAGTATCTGAAACAGAACCACAGGCACAGATTTGGAACTCGGGTGAGCCCTGTGCTGAGAGCCCTGAAATCTGCTCCCAGCAGCTTCATCCAGGTATCCACAGCCATTCCCAGGGGATGAGCACACTGCAGCCTCATGGATTACAGCCTCTGCTATTCAAGTTTCACTCTTGGCACTTAACAAACCTCTGTTTGGTTTGGTGCCTCTTGGCCACCCAGGAGCACCGGGGCTTGTTCTCCTGAGCAAACCCCACGGGCACCTTCTGGATTTGGAGTCATGGCATGGTTTGGGTTGGGAGGGACTGTAAAGTTCATCCAGTGCCACCCCTGCCATGGGCAGGGACACCTTCCACTGTCCCAGGGTACTCCAAACCCCATCCAGCCTGGCCTTGGACACTGCCAGGGATCCAGGGGCAGCCACAGCTGCTCTGGGCACCCTGTGCCAGGGCCTCAGCACCCTCCCAGCCAGGAATTCCTTCCCAATCTCCCATCTAAATCTACCCTCTTTCAGCTTAAAGCCATTCCCTGTGTCTTGTCCCTCCATCCCTTGTCCCCAGTCCCTCTCCAGCTCTCCTGGAGCCCCTCTAGGCACTGAGGTCTCCCTGGATCCTTCTCCAGGCTGAGGAGCTTGGCTGCCTCCAGGCAGGAGCACGTGGATCCAGCGCCTGCAGCAGCTGCTCCAGCTCCATGGAAAAGGCTCCCCAAAGGTAAAAACCCTGAACTTTTCATCTCCTGCCCCTCTGTTCTCCTCCCATCCCGCAATCCTAAAGCATGGAGCTGCTCAGGATGCCTTCCTATGGATCAGGTCGGAGCAGAAAGCTCGGGAACGTGACCTGGCCTCTCACACTTCCCCTGGAACACGTTTTTCAGGCTGAGGATGTTCCTGGCCAAAGTCCTGCCCCAAAGCCTTTGAACACATCAATTCACAGCCCTGTGCTTACTCCCCATCCTGCTCCATCACATTTATCTCAGTATTAAAAGTGGTTTGTGTTTGTAATGAAGACACAGATTGGGACCATCCAAAGGGAATCCAGAGCACTGGGCTGAGGTGGTCACATCATCCCAACTTTCTTGTTCCACTGGGATTTTTGGTGGGTTTGCTGTCTGGTTTATTAAATAGGTGTCAGTGCTTTGACTTGCACATTTTGTCCTCATGACTCGAACAGAATTTCAGCCAGAAGCAGATTTTGACACAAACAGGAGGTGCTGTTAATTTGGGGGAATTTCTACCTTGGTGTTTTCTAAAAGTAGGAAGAAAAAAGCAAAGCCAGGTATTAAAGCAGCTTTGGGTGGAGTTTAAGGAAAATTGTTGCTGTGTTTCCTAGGCTACAGCACAGAGATTCTATCTGCAGCCAGGCATGGTGCTGCAGCCTAAAAGGACTAACAAGAGCCAGTCCCAAATCTGCATTAGGGACCAGAACAAGCAGCTTTTGGAGCATTTTGTCACCCTTTGGGATGAGGATGTGCTGAGCAGGAACTGGCATCAGAATCCAGATGTGTTGAACAGCACAGCTCTCCCATCTCACACCAGCAGCTCCCCTCTGGCTCTGCCAGTGTGAATTTGGGGTTGAGGCTGTATCTCAACACTTCCCTGACACACCCACACATTGTTCTCTGGGAACAGGATGTTAGAAAATTAACAGTGGAATGAAGGATTTTTTTCTTTTGGTGGGTTTGTTTTTCTTTTTTAAAAAAGATGAAAAGATTATTTACAAGAAAACGAGACGTGTTTTATAAACATCCTCTTCTCAAACCTATTGTGAATCACCCCAGGAATCCTGAAATTCGTTACAAACCCAGCAGATCTTCACAATCTTCCACATGGAGAGAAAACCTACATCCAAAGCATTTGCATTTTTACTTTCTGTGCTTGTGCCCCACACCAGTTGTTTGATATGAAACCTAGTGAAGTAGGAATATGCCAAAAATCCTAATCCTGATATAAAACAGTGCCAAGCATAAAATCATAAAGTCCTGGAATGGTTTGGGTTAGGAGGGACCTTAAAGCCCATCCCATTCCACCCCCTGCCATGGGCAGGGACACCTCCCACTATCCCAGGATGCTCCAAGCCCTGTCCAGCCTGGCCTTGGACACTTCCAGGAACGGGGAATAGGCAGGAGGATTCTCAGCTGATGTTTTTGGAATAACTCCAGATGACAAATGCATCTCATCCCAGCCAGCTGCAGCAGCACTGCACTGGTTATTTTTCATTTGATGGAGTTGCTCCCCTTTCCTCATTTTGCCAGAGGATGGTAAAATCCTGCCCTTGCCAGCCTTACCCTCTGTCCAGTCACACCAAGTCTCCCTGTGCCAAAGCCTGAAGCTCAGGAATTGGCTGAACCTTCGGTAGCAAAAGCAGCATTCCATAAATCCAAGGGAAGTCATGTGGAATGTGAGGGTATTTCCTCATTCTTCCCAAAGCACTTTAATTCCTGGACTTTTCCTCTCTCTCTGGCTCTGCACAGCCTCTGAGCTGGTGCCCTTTGGGACACTGATGGATCTGCACTCACTGGAGCAGGCCCAGGGCCAAGGGTGGGAATTGTGTTACATAATCGGAGCATCCCCATGGAGATGGGCTGTTCCCTCCACCCTGCCCTGGCACTGCCAGTGTCACTCAAACCCAGCGAGCACTCAGAGCACAGAATTTGCCTTCCACAGCTTCCTGGCAAGCCACTCAATTCCACATCCATCTTTTCCATGTCTGTCACCACATCCTCACTACAAAAACCACCCAGAAAAACCTCAATCTTGAGAAGAGGAAGGAGAAAGCTCACAATGAGTGTGCAGAGTTCAGGGGGGTATTGTGAGATGAAGGATTTAGCCAGGACAGCTTTGTGTTCCATAAAATATCACCCATAATTGGTATTCTCAAAAAAACCCATTCCTTGAGAAGCAAGGGTCACTTCCCCAGGATTCCAGTAAGGCACAGCATCCATATGTGCCAGCAATAATTAAATGAACCTGCAGAAGCTGCAATTTCCCTTACAAATCCTCCTTTCCCCCCAGTTATCAGACAGTTCAATCCTGCATTCTCCTCTTGCCTTCAAAAGAGAGGCAAGGCAGCAAGCGACACGAACGAGAAGGGAACGGCCACACCCACGGCGCGGATTCCAGCCCAAGGAAATGCTCCTTGAAATAAAAAGAGAGGAGGGAGCACATTTCTGTTAATATTCAACACACTCCACTCCCTGGGCCTGTGCCAGAGTGAGAATGTGAAGGGGATGCTGGGGCACTAGGCCCAGCCATAAGAGGCTTGCACAAGCAGAGGCTGCCTTACTTCCTTGGAGCTTGGTGCCGTTGTTGGTGTTCCGGAGGAGCTGGAAAGCCTTCTGGAAGCCCAGGGCGTGCTGCGTGGGGCTGTCGGACGCCTTGATGCTGCTGACGAAGGTGGACATCTTCCTCTTGGTCTCGCTGGTGGCAGGGGACAGGAAGGTCTTGTAGCACTGGTCCAGGGAGCACGTGCGCACCGCGTCCGCCGCCGTCAGCACCGAGATCTGCCGGGGAGAGGTTCCAGGGATCACCTTCCCAGGAGGGATTGCAGGGATCACCCTCCCAGGAGGGATTGCAGGGATCACCTTGCCAGGAGGGATTGCAGGGATCACCCTCCCAGGAGGGATTGCAGGGATCACCTTGCCAGGAGGGATTCCAGGGATCACCTTGCCAGGAGGGATTCCAGGGATCACCTTCCCAGGAGGGATTCCAGGGATCACCTTCCCATGAGAGATTCCAGGGATCACCTTGCCAGGAGGGATTCCAGAGATCACCTTCCCAGGAGGGATTCCAGGGATCACCTTCCCATGAGAGATTGCAGGGATCACCTTCCCAGGAGGGATTCCAGGGATCACCTTCCCAGGAGGGATTCCAGGGATCACCTTGCCAGGAGAGGTTCCAGGGATCACC
>VZTH01004182.1:23646-34654 GCA_013397815.1 Aleadryas rufinucha
GAGGGATTCCAGGGATCATCCTCCCAGGAGAGATTCCAGGGATCACCTTCCCAGGGGAGATTCCAGGGATCATCCTCCCAGGACGGATTCCAGGGATCACCTTCCCAGGAGGGATTCCAGGGAACACCTTCTCATGAGGGATTCCAGGGATCACCTTCCCATGAGAGATTCCAGGCATTACCTTCCCAGGAGGGATTGCAGGGATCACCTTCCCAGGAGAGATTCCAGGGAACACCCTCCCAGGAGGGATTCCAGGGATCACCTTCCCAGGAGAGGTTCCAGGGATCACCTTCCCAGGAGAGATTCCAGGGAACACCCTCCCAGGAGGGATTCCAGGGATCACCTTCCCAGGAGGGTGATTTACCCACCCAGCAGAACCCAGGCAGAAGCCAAACTGAAGAGGTTCCATGGGTTTAAAAGTTGATTGCTGGGAAAGAAATGCTCGAGGTGTAAATCTGTCACATTTCAGAAGGATTAGGGGGAGTTGAAGGAAAAGAGATTTTGGTCTTTGTTTCTCAGCAGAGGCAGCTTCGCTCTGCTCCCACACCATGGTTAGTGCACTGCTCTGGGCAGGGAGAACTCGCAGGGAAATCAGCAGAGAGCATTTTCAGGAGAGCCTGGAGAGCCCAGAGAAAAGTGGAGTGCACAAAGAAATGGAAAATAAATAAACAACCCCTCCAAGGACTGCTCCCAGCAAAGCATTTTGTTGTTTTAACCTTTCAGTCAGGGCAAGGCGACTCTGACATCAGCTTTTCCTGTAAAGAACTTAATGCAAGTGTTACCACCATGCCTTAATGACATCCAACACACCAGGCTCATTAATGGAGTGACAAACTTCATTAGGGAGCATGGCTGAGGCAAGGCAGTCACAGAATTAAGCAGTAATTAGATACCTGTGTAACAGGTTCTCTAACCACTGACCAAGGGATGTGTGTCTTAAATCTATTCCCTGTATTAACACCAACCCTTCTGACACCTAAATTTAAGTGCTCTGAATTCTGCTGAACTGTAAGATTGCTTTACCATATTTAATCTCTCGAAAAGCACAAAGTTACAAGTGGTTTTCCCACATTATTCATGAGAAGACTTAAGGCAAAGGCTATCATCAGCTGTTCTTCAATTTGATTTAACTGAAACTATTCCTGCTCACAAAAGAAAACCCAAGCAGAGAGTTTGATCAAGGTCTCACCAGTAAAGAGTTACTAAAAGTAAAGACCAAACTGGAGACTTCTTAAAGAAGCATCTTATGGGTCCCTGCTTGTCTGTACTGAACAAATCACACATGAAGTGACTTTCTCACTGTCAAGTGAGTACCAGTGACAGAGCAAGAAATCAAACCCAGATCTCTCAGCCCTTTGCTGGTACCATAATTATCTGTGAACCTTCCAAACACTAATTATGCTTCAGCTCACCCCAGTACTGCAGGAGGATAAATGATTTCCACTTTCACAAGACAAAAAGAGAGGCTCAGAGGTGAAATGAGCTGCTCAAAGCAATCCAGGATGTGAGAAGGGGTCATGCTTGGAGCATGGCTCTTCTTCCTGCTGACCATCAGTGAAGCCTCTGCTGAGATGGAGGAGCCTTTAAAGATTGCTCAGGTACACAATTTCACCTCAGATCAGTGGGATTTCACTTTTTCCCCAGCCTACAGATCCCCAAACGTTTCCCCTGCAGCAGAAAGGTTCCAGGAGTGAGCTCAGGGCTCTGCCACCCCTCGGAGGCAGCTCCCAGACCCGCAGGAGTCCACGGGCTGAAAACACCACTTTGGGTGAGAACCCAAAACCAAGGGAAAGCTGCTCCTTGCCTGGAGAAACCTCACCTTGTCGTGCTCATCGATGGAGCTGAGGATCACCTGGGCAGCATCCTTGGCAATCTGCAGCTGTGTCTCTGTGACAGAGGCCCCGTGGTCCACGATGACCACGATGTGCTTGGACTGAGGGCGAACGGTCGAGACGTAGACGGGCCTGAGGAGGAACAAAACCCAAACCACCGTGAGCAGGCACCCTGCCATCCCCACTGCAGTGCTCACGAGGGAAAACAGGCTGGAATTCACAAACCCAAGCAAACAACCACGAAGAAACAACGAATTGTAACAGGAATTTTTGCCCTTATGGAAATTCGTACCAGGAAAGGGCAGCTGGAATGTGAACGTGCAGAAATGCCCCTCGCTTTCTGAGTTTTTCATCCTAAACCAGGTTCTTCTGTCTGTGTCACAGCTTTCAGGAATGAAGCCTTGTGCTTGCACAGCAGCAGTGTTTGGGATCACAGCAGCAGTGTTTGGGATCACTGCAGCAGTGTTTGGGATCACAGCGGCAGTGTTTGGGATCACAGCAGCAGTGTCTGGGATCAGTGTTTGCAGCAGTGTTTGGGATCACTGCAGCAGAGTTTGGGATCACTGCAGCAGTGTTTGGGATCAGTGTTTGCAGCAGTGTCTGGGATCACAGCAGCAGAGTTTGGGACCAGTGTTTTCAGCAGTGTTTGGGATCACAGCAGCAGAGTTTGGGACCAGTGTTTGCAGCAGTGTTTGGGATCACAGCAGCAGTGTTTGGGATCACAGCAGCAGTGTTTGGGATCAGTGTTTGCAGCAGAGTTTGGGATCAGTGTTTGCAGCAGTGTTTGGGATCACTGCAGCAGAGTTTGGGATCAGTGTTTGCAGCAGTGTTTGGGATCACTGCAGCAGTGTTTGGGATCACTGTTTGCAGCAGTGTTTGGGATCACAGCAGCAGTGTTTGGGATCACAGCAGCAGTGTTTGGGATCACAGCAGCAGAGTTTGGGACCAGTGTTTGCAGCAGTGTTTGGGATCACAGCAGCAGTGTTTGGGATCAGTGTTTGCAGCAGAGTTTGGGATCAGTGTTTGCAGCAGTGTTTGGGATCACTGCAGCAGAGTTTGGGATCAGTGTTTGCAGCAGTGTTTGGGATCACTGCAGCAGTGTTTGGGATCACTGTTTGCAGCAGTGTTTGGGATCACAGCAGCAGTGTTTGGGATCACAGCAGCAGAGTTTGGGATCACTCTTTGCAGCAGTGTTTGGGATCACTGTTTGCAGCAGAGTTTGGGATCACAGCAGCAGTGTTTGGGATCAGTGTTTGCAGCAGCTCACACCAAGGTCTGACTGAAGCTCTGACAAACAAGAGATGCCTGCTGGTAAATGCTGGCTGCTGGGAACTTCACCCACACGTGGCCTGAGTGCAGTAATGGGGATGTGCTGGTGCCAGGACAAGCAAAGACCTGTGCAGCTGCAGGGAGCTGATCAGCCCAGGGGGTTTGGGTTGTTGTAAGAAGGCTTCTGGCCAAGGCAGGGCTTTCCCTTGGTGCCCTGGGATGACTCTCACCCGGGTCATGCTCCACAAGCCCTGGGATCTGCCCAGTTTTACATCCCAAAGTGAGCTAACACCAGGGAGGACTCCCAGAGCTGCCCTGTGTCTGTGCTAACACCAAAAGACTTGTTTTCAGGGAAGTGTTTTCAAATCCAGCTCAATATTGAGAGATGTGTGAAGGAGTTCACAGGCTCTCACACCAAGGTTTCAACCTGGAATAAATCAGGAAGATTCTCAACACAGAGGAAGGATTAAAAAAAGAAAAAAGTCAAATTTCTCTTTCCTCTTTAGTCCTGACACAAAACTGGTTACAGCCAAGGGAGAGTTTTGGGATCTAAATTTTATTATATCAAAGGCAGCCACAGAAATCTTATTAAGAGGAAAGGAAAGGCAGAAGATTTGAGACAAGGCACTGCAGTAAACAACTGGCACAGATCAGGTCTTAAGTGTAAAACAGCCTGCAGCTCTAGCCTGGATTAATACCTGCAACTGAAACAGGGCCTTTGATCTTCAAAGCACTGAAGCATTAATTAATTAATTCACCCACTCTGAAGTAAACATTACCAAAAAGATATCCCTTATTTAGCCACGGAGGAACTGTGACCCAGACCAAGTGATTTGGATAAAATCACTGATGGTTTTAGTGCCAAAGTTCTGAGCAGGACTGGGGCAGCCCAGAAATTCAGGCAAGCTCAGGACTTTGTGCTTTGATGACACACTGAAGATACCATCAGTAAACCTTTGACTGCTCAACCCTGACAGGAAACCAAACCCTCTTTAGTGTCCCCAAAAGGTTCCTGGGTGTGCTGCTGCTTCCCCTGCACAGACTGATTAACTGGGACAACTAATTAATGTGTGACCAGAGATACTAAAGCCACTGCACCTTCCCACCTTTGAACCTTCATCAATCCCATGGTACTGACAGAAAAAGCAGGGAAAATACTGCACCTCGAATTCTTGGCTTCATGTCTAGAGAGCAGAAATCCCTGTGCAGGAAACCCTGCCACCAGCTGATCCTTTATTTTTCCTTTTTTATTTTAGTGGAAGGAAATTTTCACTGCTGCTTCCCTGCTATCCATGATGTGCCACCTGAACCTGGGGAAAAACGCTCCTTTTCCAGCCTCTCATCCTTCCCCTCCCTCCCCCAAGTGATGCACCTGCCAAATCAGTAGGGTATGTGTTCACTGCTTTATTAACAGGGGTCAAGTGTGAGTCAAATTTAAGTCAGATTTTGCCTGCAGGCTGACCTACAATTTCCAAGTCACTGCTATTTATAACTGATTTAATTTGGGAGAGGTGAGGAGCCTGTATGGAATTTTAGTTTCGTTTCTCAGAAGTGAAAACCGGTGCTTTAAAAAACCACCCTAAGAAAACCCAAGGGACTCCATTAGAAGTCACTCATGAATGCTGTCAGCTTGGCAAAGCCCAACACTGAATGAAATCAGGGCCTGAGGAATCCAATATCAGTGCTTTTCCCAGGAAATGGGAAGGAGGCAAATCCTACCTGCTGCGGTGTTCGTAGCTGCCTTTGCACCGGAACTTGTGGGCTGGGAACACGGTGAAAATCCCTTCTTCTGAGCTGAAATATTGCCACTTAATCCCTGGGTTAGACTTCAGGTTATCAGCCAGGACTGCAGGGTGGAGAGGGAGAATGAAGCAGAGTTACAAAGGCAGCTCAGACTAGGAGGTTTTGTTACCCACAGCCTCTCTCGTGGTGTTTGGATAAGAACAACCAAGGCCCAGCGTGAAACACAAACTGCTCTGCTTAGGATGGCTAAAACTCACTGGTAAAACTCCACTGATTTGCAAATAGTTTTTGGAAACTCAACACTGGATTTGACAGATTTTGTTTAATATGTGATGACAGTTGCTGAATCTCTGAAGAACACCCAGGTTCTGGGAAGGCAAGGCTGGAGCGAGGAAGGAAGAGATTAAGGCAATTATATATCATATATATACACCCCTACATCTACCTGTAATAATAAACACATTGTCAGCATCATTTCCATAAAGGAAAAAACCTTCATGTTAAAAAATCCTGCTCTTCTTGGTGGAGTAACTCCAAAATATTAAACAGGTTTGGTGCTCACTGCTCCATACCCAACCTGTTGCCATCACCTATTCTGATTTCTGTTTAAAAGTCTCTACACGAACAATCAGCAAAAATAAAATGAAAATGAAAATGTGAGCCAAGGACAAACTCACTGTGCAGAAATAGATGAAAAGGTTAAAAGATCCCACAGGCATTGGGAAGGGAACAGATCCCATGGGCACTGGGAAGGGAACAGATCCCATGGGCACTGGGAAGGAACAGATCCCATGGGCATTGGGAAGGGAACAGATCCCATGGGCATTGGGAAGGGAACAAATCCCATGGGCACTAGGAAGGGAACAAATCCCATGGGAACTGGGAAGGAACAGATCCCATGAGCCCTGGGAAGGGAAAAGATCCCATGAGCACTGGGAAGGAACAGATCCCACGGGCACTGGGAAGGAACAGATCTCATGGGCATTGGGAAGGGAACAGATCCCATGGGCATTGGGAAGGGAACAAATCCCATGGGAACTGGGAAGGAACAGATCCCATGAGCCCTGGGAAGGGAAAAGATCCCATGAGCACTGGGAAGGAACAGATCCCATGGGCACTGGGAAGGAACAGATCCCATGGGCATTGGGAAGGGAGCAAATCCCATGGGCACTGGGAAGGGAACAGATCCCATGGGCATTGGGAAGGAACAGATCCCATGGGCACTGGGAAGAAACAGATCCCATGGGCACTGGGAAGGAACAGATCCCATGGGCATTGGGAAGGAACAGATCCCATGGGCATTGGGAAGGGAGCAAATCCCATGGGCACTGGGAAGGAACAGATCCCATGGGCACTGGACAAGGAACAGATCCCATGGGCACTGGGAAGGGAACAGATCCCATGGGCACTGGGATTTCTGCCTCACAGTGCAGTGGGAATGTCCCAGGGACGTTGCCTGCTCTCCCTCCAGCCTGGAAATACAAGGGATTGATGTTCATCCCATGGAATCACCAACTCTGCCACACCAGTGACCTCAGGCAGCTCCAAGTCCCTTAAAACAAAAGGAAAATGCTCCCAGGAGAGAGGGAATGGGAAGTCATTAGCATGGGAGGCACAAACCCCTCAGCACCACAGCATTAATAGGATTATTTTCCACTTGGGGCAGAACATCCTCTGTGCTTGCAGCAGGCTGAAAATTAAATCTGGATGTTTGATACCTTTAGTTTTTACCTAGCAAATAAAATGGATCACATCAGCTTAAAATGCATGAAAAAAGGAAAATATTTCCTTGCCATTTCTCTTTTCAGGTTCTTTGACTGCAGAACTCAGAACTGCAGAGGGGGGCTCTGATTTCCAGTGCTTCACCTTGTGCTCAGCACTTCCCTTCGGCATTCCCTCGGGACTGGCACTGAAAATAGGCCAGCTTCACCTCCTGCATCTCCTTCATTATCAAATACACCAATATTTGGGTTGGAAAGGACTGCAGGGCACATTCAAACCGTAGCCAGACACTCCACAACCAAATCCCCACACTGAGGACAGTCTGAGTTCCACATCCTCCACACTTTAGCACTTACTCAAGTTTCCCAGACTGGCTGTGGCCACGATGTTCTCTCCACACTCAGCTCAGAGTAATTACCCTGCAAAAACCACTATCCTGGGCTTTCCCCACTCCTCTTTGCCACAGTATTTTACACTTCCCACAGTGCCTACAAATCCCACTGGGATCCTGGGCTGCAACTGCTGAGTTCTGTGCAAAAGTGCAGCTTCTCATGAGAAGAATTCCCTGCCTCGATGAGAAGATTCCTCTCCTCATCCCCCTCCAAAATCAAGTTTTTCTCTGAACTGCTGCTTCCTCCTGCAGGCAGAAGGACCATGAGATTATAAAACATTTCAATCCTTCTTTTTATGTCCAGTCACCAGGATTGCACCGTTCTGGGGGTGAAGTTGTTTTGTAGAAAGAGGCTGAAATTCTGGTATTGAAGTTTTTGGTGTGAGTTCCAGAACTTGAAAAATGTAATTTCAAAGCTGACATGTGAACACTGAGTTAAAGCCTGGATGAAATAACTCATCCAGCCTCATTTTACCAACAACATTACAATAAAGGAGTTCATCATTTAAAGGGTTTGGCTTTTTTTAATCCTTGCTATATTAAAGATAAACTTCTCATTCCTGCAAGGCCACGAGCTGTATTTATTTCCCCAAGAGACTGTGTGGATTCCAAAGTGTTCATTTTCCCCATAAAACAATTGGTTTTGAAACTCAAGCTCTGCTGCTCTTCCTTTTCACACAGTTGTGCTCATGTTTCCTCCAGCGAGTGTTAGTTCAGTAACACCCTCCCCAGGGACCACCAATTTTATCCTAACTCTGTTTATTTTTCCCCTTTTTTTCTTTTTCCTATGACCACAGCAGACAATCTCCCTGCAGATAAGCCATGGCTGAAAAATCCAGACTTTTTCTCTTTAAGCACGTTCTTATTTTCCATCCACTCAAGCTGCAGGAATGCCCTGCTGATATTTCCTCAATTCTTGGTCCTTGCCAGGACACACAGTAGATGATTTTTTTTTAGCCTAAACCTCACTTACCCCAAACTTTCTACCTCCTCAGTGCCTGTGGTTTATTCCCACCTCCTCCTCCCTGGAAAACCACCCCCTGGAAAGGTTATTCCATCAAAAGACCCCAATAAAAAGCTGATTGTGAGATGAGCTGCCTGCCGAGCCTACAGCTGAAGGATAAATCTGTCAGAAAACCTTAAAGCCCCTTGCAGGGCCTAAAGGGGCTCCAGGAGAGCTGCAGAGGGACTGGGGACAAGGCATAGAGGGACAGGACACAGGGAATGGCTTCCCAGTGCCAGAGGGCAGGGATGGGTGGGATATTGGGAAGGAATTCCTGGCTGTGTTGGAATTCCCAGAGAAGCTGAGGCTGCCCCTGGATCCCTGGCAGTGTCCAAGGCCAGGCTGGACGGGGCTTGGAGCAGCCTGGGACAGTGGGAGGTGTCCCTGCCAAGGCAGGGGTGGCACTGGATGAGCTTTGAGGCTCCTCCCAACCCAAACTATTCCAGGATTCTGTAATTATGATCCTATAATTCTGCATTAATGAGTGGATGCAATGATTTTGCTTTTCTAAAGTGAGCATCCCCACTAAATAAAGACCCAGCCTTGATCCCACACTTCATGGAAGAAGCAAAGAGCCCCAGAAATCTCAGTGGAATCCCTTAATTCCAGACATAGACCAGGAATAAAAGTGGCCAACTTCCCACGGAGCTGGCATTGCCAAGTCACTCCAAAACTATCTGACCCCAAATCCTGCTGCAGACTGGAAAAGTTGGAAAGCATGGACATGGCAGCATTTGAAATGATCATTCCCTCTAATTATAAATATCTCACAAGGCAAAAAGGACTTTTAGGAAGAAAGCCCTGTGTGATAGAGTTTATAAAACTTCAAAGGGAATGAGATATGATAACACTTAGCACTTCTAGATACCACTTTACATCTTCAAAGCACAGCCAAACCATTAACTAATTAATCTTCAAAGAACAGCACAAACAGTCAGGGGGAAAAAAAAAGGAACTACTGAACATAATTGCTCATTATAAAAGGGTTTCTTACAGCCCTCCTCTTTAGCATTACATTTGCCGAGCTGCCGACCTCGGATCTCATCCCACAAAAACCAGCAAAGTTTAATTTTCAGTTCTCCTCTGACAAATCCCTCCCTTAAAAACCATCCTGGTGAAGAACCAGCACAAAGAAATGTGTTTATTGTACAAGTGAAGACATCCTCTAACTCTCCAGACAGATCTGACCCAGGATTTTCCAAGGCAAAGCCAATTCCAGCTCCTGGGTTGCCACCAGGAATAAAAGCTCTGCAGCTCAACCACAATTAACATTCTGCTGGTGGCATGAGCCAGGAGACAGAGCCCTGCTCAATCCTTAGGACTCTGAAGGGAAAAGAAGTAAAAAACCCTTTCATTTTAAGGAATGGGACCAGATTCCTCGATTAGAAGGATTTGGAAGGAGAGGTATTAACTCTTCTGCTCAAAGAACTCCCAACTCAGCCAAAAATCAGTTTAAACCACAGCAATTTAAGGAACATGACCAAGGCATTCCACATTCTGGACTCGATGATCCCTCCCAGCTCCAGATATTTTATGATTCCAAGATTTTAAATGATCAACACCTCGAATAAACCAGACAAAATTTATTGGGCAATTTGGTGCCAT
Source organism: Aleadryas rufinucha (assembly GCA_013397815.1). Taxonomy (NCBI): domain Eukaryota; kingdom Metazoa; phylum Chordata; class Aves; order Passeriformes; genus Aleadryas; species Aleadryas rufinucha. The sequence goes on from VZTH01004182.1 coordinate 33,212, forward strand.
CCCTGCATTTTTCTGGGGAGGAGAGTTCTGCCGAAGCTGCCTGACTTGGAACAGACATTTCAGCACTTCCAAGGATGAGGAGGAGAAAGATTTACTGGTTCCCTGTTTATTCCAAAGGAAAAAAACCTCCAAAGGAATCTGGTAACATAATGCACTGGCTCTGGGGAAGATTTAATAAATAAAGGACTGTTCAGAGTGCTGAGGACAGATCTCTTCATCCAACTACCCCAAGCCTGTGACTCCATCTGCAGAATAAAGATTTTCTCCTTATCTGTTTTGTACTAATGGCTAAAAAGTAATCCAGATGCAAAACTCCAACCAAGACAAACCAAAATCGTTTTAAGATATTAAAAACCATCTAAGATATTAAATAATTAAGATATTAAACCATTTTAAGATGTTAATAAAACATTAATATCAACAAAAAACAGCGGTAAAAGCGTTATTTTCTAAAAGCTGAGACACATCTATTTCTTTCTCCCTCCCCTAAGATTAACGTTTATTTTAACAAAAATTCCAACAACACTGGAAAAAAATTGATTTGAATGTTTCATGAGCTCCATCACCTTTCTGAAATCCTTGCTGAGGGTGGAATTTGGGGTTGCTGTCCACACCGAGGGCTCTGCTCCTGTGGCTTTGCCGGAGCCTGCGGTGCAATTCCATCCCCTCCCAACACCTCCAGCCTCACCACTCTGATCCCACTTTTTCCTCTGAGCCAAGATTAACATTTCCAGAGCTGAGAGCGAGGTCAGGCAGAGCAGAGCTGAAATTTATGTTTTGCCAGGAGCTTTTTATAGGCAGGATTATTTAAAGTGCAGCGCTCACGTGGGAAAAGGGGGGCACTCATGGGAATTTTGCCTTTCAGGTTCAGAGTGAAATGAAAAACTCATTCAGGAAGATAACGATGAGAACACCCTGATTTGTGTATCCACAGGTTTTGGGGCTTTTTCAAGCATAAAAAGAAGTGAGGCTGAGGTAGAGCCTAACCCCAAAGTGCAACAGATATTTCTCACCAGCTGGGTGTGAGGACACTTAGGAGAGAAGGAAGAAAAATGTGGGATTGGGGGAAATGATTTTGTGTTTGATCCGTGTCTTCCTTCAGAGGTGATTTTAAGTTTAATGTGAGTATTGATAGATTATTGAGATCTGATTATTGAGAGTTGGCGCCTGTGCAGATCAAGGGCCTGCCCTGAGTACCTCAAAGGTAAGTGGTCCCAGAGAAAGATAAAATTAAGAGTTTCAAGACACAGATACATTAATTAGTACTTTTAAACCCCATTTCTAAGCTGGCAGCATCTCCCCAGCTGGGGGGGGATGCTGGGGCACTGGGGGCACTCCATCCCTCTAACCAAAACTTCTTTTTAAGACATTAAAAAACATTTTAAAAAATTTAAAAAAAATTTAAAAAACATTAAAAAAACCATTTTAAAACATTAAAAAAAA